>CAEGAF010050238.1:0-31234 GCA_903067075.1 Micropoecilia bifurca
TATAATATAAGAGCAGACCTCTCATTGGCTGCTCCGGCGCAGGAAACACGGCGGCCATCTTGGAGCGGTAGTCCCTCGTACTTTGCTCAATCAAAACAACAGAAGACGTCAGCACTGAGGGATATATTGTTGTTCGGATCGATGAACTATTGATGCCAAGCTCCACAGACAACATTTCACGCGCCGCAACAGGCCCTCCACAGGCCTCCACATAGACATAAAATTCAGATACTTTAAGACTTTAACTCAAGTAACATTTCAGTCAGTGACTTGGACTTTTACCAAAGTCATATTTTGGAGGTAACTATACTTTTACTTGACTATGAGATTTCAGTACTTTATACAACACTGCCCTGTAGGTAGTTGGACACTGGAAAGATTTCTCAGCCTTCAGCTTTGATTTGCGGTAAGCACAGCTAGCTTAAAAGTTAGCTGCGCTAACGCTGAACTGCTATTCATAAACATTAGCTGCGCTCACGCTAAAGCGCTAAACCAGCGTAGTGTCTTGGCAGAAGCTAATGCCAAAGCATTAAGCCAGTAATTGAGACGGGTACCATGTGTCAGGTTGCTCTTCAAGAAGCGATTCTCTGAAACAGACCGGTCACTCGTGGTTTCAGTGTTAGAGTTGTTGAGTATTGCTAACTCTGTTGCTGATTTTGGCCAATTCATCAACAATAAATGTTTAACCAATTTGGTCAAACAAATTTTGGCCAAAAGAAATTTTCTTTGCCTTCTGATGGATTTTTAATGCACTCTTGAGTAATCTTGATTCACACCAAAGGCGTTTCGTGTGTCTGGTTTATGTTCAAAGTCTATGTGGAGGCCTGTCGAGGGCCTGTGGAGGCCTGTCGAGGGCCTGTTGCGGCCCGATTTTAAGCGTTTGGAACATTTGAGCATCCAATACGCCAACAACAGAAAACAACGGCTCGAGCGATTTTGAGGTGTCCGATGTCCCCTCGTCACGCCCCAACGTAGGCTCTGAATGTAAACCAGACGCACTACGCATAAAACTAGGCAAATGTTAAGCGTCCGCTGGATGCCTAGCGCAGTGCTGCATCCAGCGTTAGGTGAGAACACGTCATTTTGCCGCGCCGCATTAAGTGTTTAAAACTATACGAGAGGAAACAAAAGTGCTGCGTAAGCAGTCTTCCATTAGAGCAATAATGTCGACGTCTCCTTGAAAAAATTATAACAGACAACCAAAAACTCAACACAGATGTCAAATTTTACTCCAGCAAAGATTCACAAAACATTCTTAAATAAATTACAAATTAGCACCTTAGAATTTATTTGGAAAAATTAATTTAGCAGAAGCTGATAATATTGGAGCCTTGCAGTAGAACTTTGCTCAGGATGTACATTGTAAATGAACAGTTGAATGACAATAAAGTCTATAATTGTACAATTAATTATAATTATAACATAATTGTATATATTTGTAACGTCTGTAATTGTAATTGCAGAAACGCAAAAGTGCTGAGTGAAAAATGTTTGTCTGCTGCAGGTGGATTAGCAGGAGCGTGTCCATCTACTCACTCTGATTCTTGTTAGTCAGGCTTTGACTTGAACCCAGAGTCTGTTGCATCACACCGACAAATGAGTTTCAAATATAAACTCCTTTTCTGTTTACACTCAAGCAATAAGCACGTAAAGGGAGCCAAGAAATATCTTTTAAGTTTTTGCACATTCACAACAAATTAGGGGTGCAGGATTCATCTAACATACATTTTACGGATCAATTACAAACATTTGAGATATTTATTGTGCAAGATATTCACACCAACTTCTTGTTAAAAGTTCAAAACTAATATAACTTTTTTTAATGCAAAATGTGAAGCCTACAGGTTTATTTATCTTGATATTGCGTGCCCAAAGCATTGTATTATTCACACAATATTTATTGGAATATTTTAAAATGATTCTTTTACACTATAATGAAGTTTGTGACCTAGCTTGAATGTAACCACAAGGAAATCCCACTACTCTGTGTTACGGGAGCAGCACATACACGTTCAACACTGAAGCATAAATACGTGTAACATTTACACCACTGTAAATGACTGTACTGTGTAGTAAATGTACTATGATGGTAGAATATTGCATCAATAAATTCTTACTAATGAATGAATGAATGATCAGGAGTATCTTTAATCAACAAACTGTAATCAGTGTAAAAAACAACTATTGCATCAAGGTTCCTTCAAGTTCATTTGCTGTTTGCTGTTTAAAAAAAAGCATAGAAAGGAAATCACAATTTAGTTGCAGTTCATTTTTGTGTGTTTGGTAAAAAAAATTAATAAAAAATCTTTGATAACAATCCATCCACCCAAACTGTTGTTTTAGCTTCACCTCTGGCATGTATAAATGGAAGATTTGTGCCCCAGAGATGCACAAGTTCATATACGGACACCACACACAAAGTAATTAACACACACACACACACACACATACACACACACACACACACACACACACACACACACACACACACACACACACACACAGATATAACCCTGACAGCAGTGTTCTAATGTTGGATGCGGCTTAGAGGGAGTCTCGCTATTAAACAGCCTGGAGTGATTCTGCAGATGCTTTGATGAGTTTCAGCGCTGCAGCAGGAGGTCTGCGTGCGATGCACAACACGCTGAGAAAGAAATATCTGCACACCAATATACACAAAACACAAAGAGTAATGCTTTAACACAGAAAACACACAGATGTGTTTTTGTGAAATTCCCACAGATGAAAATAGGTTAGTGGATCAAGCATAATTTTTATAGCTAAGGAGAAACACATGAACGCAGAGTGTATGTTGAAGACATTACTAATTCAAACAAAGCATCCTGCCACACTTTGTTTTTCCTTTTACTTATATCTGCTCAAAAAGATATAATTCTTCTCACATTTGTTGCTTTTAAAAGCGCTTTCATAGAAAGTTTTACAATGAATGTGTAGCTCGCACATGGAAAACGCTAAGCGTGAAAAATGACAGAACTCGTAAAAACGTGCTTCGTGTGGAGATATTTTCCGCCCTCCTCATTGTGTGTTTAGCTGCTTATTCTTTGCTCACTTAAGCAAAACTCTTTTAAGACTGTGGCTGATGCAACATGAACTCTGATCGACTCTAAAAATACACCTTACATAGGTTTCTTCTACAGAATATTGTCCTCTGTCATTTAATCATTGTAACTTGCCCCAATCTCAATCCAAATCTCATCTTAATCGTCTTAACTCGCAAAGCAAAAGAGTTAAGACTTGCTTTGATGGGGAGAAAAAAGGGGTCATTTGTGAACTGGACAACACCACAAAAGACTGCAAGGATGTAAAAAAATCCCCATCAAACACCCATCCATCCATCCATCCATTTTCTTTACACCCTTGTCCCTTAGTGGGCTCTGGAGATGCTGTTGCCTATCTCCAGCTAACATTCCGGGCGAGATTAAGTTACCATTTCATGTGGATTTGTGACGAAGCTTTTCCAGCTTCATTAGAGTCTTCTCTCAATCCCGTGTCACTGTTTACTACCCTTTGACCCTCGATGCTCAGAAAATCATCCGTCCATCGTCTTCTGTTCTTACCTGAGATCCAACGTGAAACGATGTTGTCCACGAACGCCTCAAACATCATCACACTGGCACTGGGAACAGGCTTGATCTTGAGCAGAGAATTTTCACACGGTTCTCGATTTGGGTGTAAAAAATATATATTTGAAAGTCCTTAAAAGCAATCTGGCTAACCCACAATCCCACAAAATGCCCCCAGGGACACAGCTGCAAGCCTTTTAAGGAAACCGAACTCCTATGAACTCAATGATAGTAAAAATCTGACCCACTGTTGCATCATAAGCAGTGAATGATTTCAGTTTTGTTTTATAACATGACTCAGACTTGGTGAGACACAACATCATCGGATGAGTCATACGCCCCAGATCTTATAATGGCTTGGCTAACATTAACAACCGGTGCAATTAAAATTGTTTTTTTTATATATATAACAAGAACAGTAACAATGCTGTTGTCACAATTGAGTGAAAGTCTCGGTCTACAGCCTACGAAGACGCTGAAATGAATTCAGGGTGAGAGTATCTGCTCTGAAGAAAAGACGCAGACAATGAGGCGGGAAAAATGAACGGCGGAGAAAACAAAAGGGATGAAAGGAGGAGGAGGAGGAACGAGAGCAGAGAGCCGTGCGACGTGCGCGCTCCCCCTAACGTCCTCAAGGTCAAGGCGGTCCTGCTGCTGAGGACAGATGACATACTAAAACAGGATGGCTCTGAAGGAGCCCCGCCGCGGCAACGCGCTTGCAGAGCGAAGTGGGCAGATTTCAGCTCCAGCTGCAATGTGCAAACAAAGCAGCAGCGGCTGCCTGTCAGATGCAGGCGACAAATGGGGAAACGTGTCCATGTGCATCGACACGCAGGCAAGCAGCAAGACGAAAAAAACAAAACAACAACAACAACAACAACAACAAAACGGGACTTCTTTCATATGTTAACTGCTTAACTGCTGGGTGGAAGTGAGCTACAGCAGTACAGACTTTAAAGGGGCAAAATTGTGTAAAACTGACTTTTTTGAGATTTACATCATATTATTGTGTTATTCCATCATCAAAAACACACCCAGAGTGTTGCTTTGACGCTTTCATGTTTGTGAAATTCTTATCTTAAATCTCCTGTGGCAAACCATTCAGCTTTGGGAAACAACTGGGGGGGACCAAGCTCTGTTTCAGCTCCTTCAGACTAGCCGGCAGCAATTAGCAAACACCTGGTGGATCTAGCTATGCATCTGAAGAGCTTGTTATAATATGAGCCACTTCTCAGTGAAACACTGGTAAAAACATTGTCAAATGGTTAGTAGCGGAGTCATGTGATGACAAGAGTTTTGGAAAGAGGACTTTCTTAAAGCGACAGAGACCCAATTACCTAAATTATAAAGTCAGTTTTTATTGATTTTTATAAAACAAACTTTTATAACATAGTTACTTGCTTGGGATAATAAATGATATTATGTGGTCGGAAAACACATGATACTTGCCTCTTTGTTGACTGACTTTGAACACCATTTTTTTTCAGGTTATGATTCTTTATTTGCTTGTATTAATTTTTGTGTAACAGCAGTATGAGTGAAGCTCTTGGATTTCTCTGAGTTTGTTCTTTGACACACTGGGAAACCGTCTAGGTGTTACAGCACCTCTTGCCCTGGTCATCTAGAGCAGATCCCCAGAGCCCTGAATCAGATAAAAGCCTGCATATATCATGGGCTGAGAAGTGTTTAGGTAACCCTTACGAGAAGAACGACTGTGATATAGTACAGTCTGTCCACTGGGATGGAAAATATCTCACCTTGAAAGCTCTACACTGACACATCTGAGTCCTTGAACGTGAAGCCTTATTAATCATCACCTGGAATGACAAAAATGGCAGCTGGAGGTGAATAAAGGAGATAAAAATAAAACGCATACTACGTATTGTAAGAAAGTCTCATATAGTATCATCCAATCAGCTGGTCGCAACATGACAACTTCCCAAATGCCCTGATTTCCAAATAACATATAGCAGTCAGTTCCTGTTAGGGATTCTAGCATGAAATATTCATAGAAAATCATTTTTCCAAACACTGGCGCTTGAAGGGCTCGCGACGCGTCACACCACCAACCTCATGTTGAAAACCGACGTGTCGACATCCGATCAAGAGTAAGACAATAAAGTTAACTTGTCCCTGTTTTTGCACAAAGTTTCTGGGGTGGTGCCTGTCACTTTAGATTGTTTGCCAATTTGTAGCTTGGTAAATATTAAGAAGTTGCACGAATGTTTGTTTATCGGAACAGAGGAAGCTGTTTCGATAATTAAGTCAAAACAGCAGAGCGGGAGAGCGCGGGAACAAACAGAAGAACGTGTGAAGGAAGAACACAATGTGAACTGCGAGAGCGCGTTGAACTCCTTCTCACAACCGGAGCCTGGTTCTGAGAAAGTTGGGGTGGGAGTGGGGGGGGGGCGGTAGGAGAGCGGCAGAAGACGGCTGTGGGGTGGAGGGGGAGAGGGGTGAATGTCAGAGCTGTAAAGACGAAGCGAGCGGGGGAACAGAAATAGCTGAGGCCCATTATCGTCACCTCCACCTGTCTGGCTGTCACACCTCTAATTACTGCTGCAAATAGCACAATGTGAATGTGTGTGAGTGTAGAAGTTTGTCTTTGTGTGGATCAGAGTTGTTTTTTTTCCTTGTAAAGGTTGCATGTTGAGTCACTGTATTTCGTTGCTCATACTTTTTGTTTATCTCTCTCTGTGTGCATGGTGGCATGTGTGTGTGTGTGTGTGTGTGTGCCGTGGAGATTATAGTTTTCCTGTTAACCACCTAGCAGCAGGAGGCAGCCTGCTGAGAGAAGCTTAAGATAAATCAAATCCTTCCTGTAATGTGACAGCAGCATTTCCGTGAAAACACTATCACTACTAAACTGTTGAATTTCCTTCTCTGAGCTTGTGTGTGTGTGTGTGTGTGTGCATGTGTGTGTGGGTGGTACAGCAGACTCTGGGGAAGGCACGCAAACACAATCTTGACCACAGAAGTTTTGCAGAAGGACACACCGGGTTCGTGGAAGAACGCCGGGTTGCTGATGTAGGTCAGGAGGAGAACTGCAAAGTTCTCGGACTTGAGCTTCAAAGATGCGACCAGAGCCGCGGAGCAGCGGCACGGTGTCGATCCACCCACTCTTCCCAACGCACACACACGCACGACTCCCACGCAAGGGGATGCACACTGTCACACACACACACACACACACACACACACACACACACACACACACACACACACACACACACACACACACAGGCAGAGTGTTTGAATCTGGGTCATTCACGAAGTGGAAACTTTATTGACCTTTTGCCACAAACAGCTATGTCTTAATAAATAAGAATATCACAGACAAGTAGCATTATTTTACATATTCCATTGGGGGAAAATAAAGAAGGTTTGTTTTATTGAGGAAAAGCTAGAAATTTACACATATTGTATAGAAAAATAAGACATATAATCTTTTCTACAAATTTTGACACCAATGCTTGGTCATCATATAGATCAGGGTTCTGTGTCCCAGATGTCATTTTGGTATAAAACAGGCAACACGATAGAAACAATCTTAAAATTTACCCTAATAGTTGCTGGTAAGACTGAGTCCTTATCTACACTAGCGACAAAAGTCCAGTTCCAACCACATGGTGGAAATGGTCATCACTCCAAATGGAACATAAAAACCCAAATTGTAGTTTGCCAATATTTTCTGAGATGAACAAAAACTGTTTTTTTTTCATGTCCAGACATGTCTAACCAAAACTGAATGTTTGATTATATTGATCAGATTTATTATTTGAGAAGCCTGGGGACACTGTAGCTACTGTGAAGCACAGGGGTGGCAATTCACAAAATAGATGAGGAGGATTGTCATGAAGGCAGCTGTCAGAGCAACACCTCAGCAAAACCGTGGACTAATTACCTCCAGGTGTTTTTTCTTCTTTTTTCAAATTATGCTAAGTAATAAAAACAGGAAACCAAAGCCTAACCCATGTGATCCACAGAAGGTGGAGGATGGAGAGTCCCAGGTTCAGGTGGTGCTTGAGATGTTCAGAGGAGGAGAAGGGGAATCACCAACGTTTGCTTAATTTCTACTCACCTGGGAGACGTTTAGACTAGACGTTACTGTTTAACCCTTCTGCAGTCTCAGCGCGACGATCAACAAGAGCGCAGCAGATGTCACGATCGGCCAATCAGCGGACCCGTCAGCTCTTAAGTTCACGAAGCCACAAAAAGCTCATAAACCGCCGACCCAGCCAGAACCGCACATACAGTACAAAGTTCAGTCGGGTTCACTCGAACCCTCTCAGAAATACAGGAGGGTTCAAACTCTGCTCATTCATTGTTAGCTTACAGAAAAAAAATACCAAGATGCCAAATGAGCAAAGGTAAACAGACCAGCAACATTTAGGCCTTGACGTGCCCAACCGCACAGACTCACAAAGATGTGTGCTATGTACAAGAGGTTTTGACACAAAACATCTTTTTTTTACTACAATTTTATTAATGAGGGTTAGATAATAAAAAAAGTCAATTAAGTCATTATTTTTTCTTTTAAAGGAAAATCTGAAGGTACGCACACAGCGCATGCAGCCATTCAGCAGCAGGCGCTACTGGTGTTAAGAGCATGTAATTATATGAACATACTAGTCAGTAATGTCTGTATTAAAAAATGTTCATTTTTTTTTTTTTTACAGTGGATCTGGACTTTTTATTAACTGTAAGTTACTGCCATTAACATTAATTAAATAATGTTCACTCTTTACTCTGCACTAAAAAAATAACTGATAATATTCTAATTTCCTGAGATGAGCACGTACAAAACAAATGAATTGACAACCGTGGGTGTGACGCGACGCACACTGAGTGAGGAAGAAGATGAGCCCAGGCCTCGCTCTGATCCTTGTGTGTGTCTTCCATCGACCTCCATGTTTCCCTCCGCTGGAACTCTTTTATGTTCCCGCAACCTTGTCATCAATCTCCCGCGTTGGCCTCCGTGTGTAAACTGCGGAGGCAGCATCATATGGCACCTGACAGCTTCCATACTTTGTGCCTCTGCTCAACAAACCTGCTGAACCGCTGCCAAAAGAACGAGAGCGGAGAGAGGCGGCGCCTCGGCGGCGTTCGGGGTTTACCATCTGTTTACGACTCTGAGCACTTCATCTCGTCCGGGTCTTTGTCAGGTTTACATTTGATGTCATAAGGCTTTGTGTCCGTCTTTGCCCTTTAAACGTGGAGTTTAAATGGGTGGTTCTGTCTGAGAACCTCTGCAGAGAGAGAATAGAAAAACGACACAGGTCTGAACACCCGAGGCTGAACGGGGGTTTTAATTGATTGGTTATATCATGGGCCTGTGGGCACATGCCAGCCAGCAGGAAGTCTTCATGTCCTAACTCGCTTTTCACACTGTCACAGTGTCAAAAAGGTATTAGAAAATGCATAGGAGAATCTAATCGCAACGAAGGACGGCGCTCGTTTGTTTCTAAACGTGGCTGCTGTGGTTTTCTTTCACCGAGTTAAGGCTCTACAGTTTAAACAGCAGAGGATTTTACCCAACTGTATTTGTAGGATTGCTTTAATTCAGCCACGTTACGTGACTCCCTACGAAATGCAGCATCTCAGCGAGGTTTGAGTTCAGATTGTGAGTAGGTCACTGTGAAATTTAGATTTTTCTTAAAATATAAATGTTATTTTAGCCATTCACCGTTTTCTGTATGCTTGAATTTAAAACGACAAGCTGAATGCCACATAACTTCCCTGTCTGAGAGCAGAACCCATCAGATTCAGATTGTCCCAAAGCATCAAACGAGATCATTACACCGCCAGCCCCGTGTTTGATTGTTGATGTGATATTCTTTTTGTCTGAAATCCTGTTTGTTTTGTCCCAGATCTAACTCTTTGAAAATGTTACACTTCTCGTTTCATCCAACCACTTGAGTATTTTATCAAAGTTTTTTTCCCTGCCAAATGTGAAATGGACATTTTTGTTAGATGTTGTGGATGCAATCATTATCATTAGGAATAATAATAATGTATTTACATCCAAGCTCACATCAGGTAAACCCCTGGATACATCAAGCTGATATTTTTCCAGTTCTCTCCCTCCACCCCCCATGTGTCATGGGACAACAGTTTGCGGTGCTGTAAGATCTACGACTGGGATGCAGGTGTTGCCTGACCTGCCTATTGCTAACTGGAGCATGAGGTGCCTTAAAATACAGCAGCACAAAGAAATTCAATCAAAATCCTACGATCAGCAAAGTTTAGGAAAACAGAAACGTGAGGATGTTGATATCTTCCTTAATGGAAAAAAGTATTTAACTGAAAACAAAACGTACAAGTATTGGTCATGGGCAGCTTTTTGTTGTGATTATGCAGATAGTTGTCAGACAAGGAAAGTAGGACAACAGTGTCACTTCCCACTTGGCATGGAGCAAGAAGAAACATTTCACCTGGTCCAACGGCAAAAAATTCATCAAAGATGTTCAGATTCTCTGCTGGGAAAGTCAGACGGATGAACAGAGCTGTTTAGCACGGCAGAGGGAGTGTGGAGCTGATGCCCGGCGATTCTTTGGACAAATAAGGCAGATTAATTAAGAAAGAGGGCTAAATCTGCAGCTGAATGACTGAAACTTAAACATAAATTAATTGGGAAAAAATAGGCAAAAACTTTCAACACAACTTTTAAATAGTAAACTATGTCTAAAACTAAAACAAATTAATGAAATCTATTTATTCTGGCAGCAACAGAAACTGTGTGACTGAGCTTCAACCTGCAATGCAACATTTGTTCACATTGTAAAAAAACAAACGATACCGTGTTTACTGTATAAACACTGTAAAATCCGTATTTATATGGTAAAAATGTATACATTAAAATTTATATGATATAGTTCTGTGGTTGCCATAATAAAAGTGTTAAAAACTGAAAAAAAATAATTATTTTGCCCATAAATACTCTAATTTACAGTATGTTAGAGATGTCTCTAATTTACAATAATTAAAGACAATAAACTGAGGTTGCCAGAACTTTACTCCTATTTTTCTCGTACTTATATGGTAAAATTCTGGCAACTGTCGATATTTTACGTAAATTAGAGATTTCGTTTTTGACCATTGTTGTTAACAACAATCTCCTGGCTCAAATCCTTACCAGTGTGTATCTGCACGAATCCCTCAGATGCATGTTTGTTGTTTTTTTTACAGGTTACTCCGTCTTCCTGCAAAAAACCCTAAACATGCATGAAAGTTAATGGCTTTTAGGAAGAAAACGATTTGTCTCATCGACAGGATTTTTGCATGAGGCTCCTGCTGGTCTAGTCTGCTCTGCTTTATTAATTCAAACACAAACTTCAAGTCTGCTTTCACATTCGTTAATTGCTTAAATAATCAGAATTAGTACAAAGGTTAAAGCGACACGCGGTCTTATTAGCGAGATAAACGCGCCGTTCGTTTCTATCCTTTCCGGCGAGATGTCGACGGTCGTAATTTGTTTCACGCCGTTCTTCTTATCATGCTGTCCACATTCCCAATAAAGCCCTTTTGGAGACACACAACCTTTTGTGCTTTCAGGGCAGCCCGCCGCAAGTTAAGTCGGGACTGCAACCACAGAATGATAAGAGTGTCCATTACTGGCTATGCATGATCAATGGAGGCCTGCCTTCCCCTCACGCTCTCTGTCGAGCATGTTAGGCGGTAGCTGCGATTCTCCCTAAGAGTAAAGATCAAGGTAGGGAGCTTATCCTCCTTCTGTTCAGCAAATGCATATTTCTCCATGACAACAGATTGAAGGTGGAGCACAAAATCGTATTATTTTCCCCTCTTATCTCTGCTTTCTTTCTATCTCTCTCTTTTTGCTGGCAAAACTTTTAAGTCCTACCTACAGAGTTTTTACGGGCTTTTGGGCATGTGGGTGTTCAACGTTTGTGTTTTTTTTAAGGCAAATTTGACAAAATGTGCAAGATACTCACTAAAAGTGACATTTGTTAGGGGAAAAAAAAGAGTACACACAAACTGCCTTTGTTTTGGTTACCTGATTTGTCCACTTTCTTTTTTAGTTTTTGTTTTTTTCCCCAGAATTTGTCGCCTGGTAAGTTTCTGGAAAGTAAATTATCCGGTGAGGTTTTTTGAAAGTGCTGGGTAAGTGACAAGAAAGTTTCCAGTAAGTTCACGGAAGTTACAGCGAGGCTTATGCTAAAGTACTTGGGGAATTCCACAAATAAAAGTGTCTTTCTGCAAGACACTTTCTGCAAGTGTCTTGCAGAAAGTGTCTTCTGCAAGACACTTTCTAGAAAAGTGTCTTGCAGAAGTTGCACACTGGTTTCTATTACCAGGGCACACAAAACGTGGTCAATATTACACTTATATATAAAAAAAAACAAAAAATTTGCAAGTGTAGTGGTTCCATTAAATAAGAAACAATTAAAATCACATGTGAATAAGTTTGTCATTTAAAAACATGCACCGCCATCATCCTTCTACCACTTCCTGTCATCTTCTTCCTCTTTTCCACCAGTGGTAGCATCCTGTTGTTGATAACGACTCGTGTATTTAAAAAAGTGTTTATGTAAAAGTTTTGCAAAACACATTCATTTTTAATACATCATAGTGCAAAAAAGTCTCATTAAAAATTCAACTTTTATTTTTTTCCAAAATTGGAGTGGTTTCAGTTAGACAGATTTATTTTCATAATTCCAATGAAATACATTTTTATTTCAAAGTTGAACTCTCTTGTGAATTTGGAAAATATGACTAAGAAAACTCACACTAAACCTAAAAAGAAAACTTCACTGCAGTTACAATGGTTGGGGATTTCACGTCTCGGTCACTTCCGGTCTACTGAAAATGGCATTTTACTCTCGTTGCTTGTTGGACTTGCCCAAGGTAACAATTAATGATACATTGATCCGAAGCTCCAATGAATAAGCTGGAGAAAGGTTTTAAGATGTACGCCTCGTCATACATTCACAGACACGATGGAGAGTTTTACCTTCTTTACACTTTGTGGCTAACTTAAACTTATGCTAGTAAACTAGCATAATACTAGTATCGCATAATATTACCTGTAGGTAATATTCTCGGAAGTGCGGATCATGCGGATGTGACGTCAACCCCGTAGGTAGCAAAGAGCCCATTAGCCAACTAAAAAGCTTTGTTTTCCTGTGTAAAATGTTTTGGTCCTCCCTCAGCAGTACTGAAACGCTTCACTAATGATTGCGACATGAACACTGTCCGGTATCGGAGCAGTGTTTACCTCTGCAGCACACGAGGCAAACAGGGTCATCGAAAAAGCTTTCCACGCTGCTGCCTTCATAGTTTTCCAGCATGGACCGCATTGATTCCCGATACATGTGTCAGCAGACAGAGGGATTTGTGCCACGCAGCAGCAGACTGTTAAGCAGAGAGCCAGAGACGAAGCACAGAAGAGGCACTTGCAGTATGGCATGCGAATGTGCAGCTGGGTGTGATGCAACAAATCAACATGCAGCGGCGTTTTCGCTTCGATTGTTGCGCAGGAACGTTGCGTCACCACAAAATGTGTATTTTAGAGCTGCCGGAGGAAGAGAAATGATATATTTTGTCTTACTGACAACAACTTGTATCCCATTTATCAGTGTGCGTCTCTGTGGCTGTTAACGACAAACAAATGCACCTCTCTTGACTGTTAGGTTATTTTCAGGTCGTATAACTAGCTAGTGTTTTCCTGCTGTACTACTTTCCTATTCCCAACTCCCAGTGATGCATTCATATTTTGTCACTTTATCTTGGCAGCGAAAAACATGAATAGACTGGTAATTTTGATTTTCAAACTTACCTGAGTTGTTTGTCAAACGTGACGGTTTTATGATGGACTGGAAAACCCATCCAGGCTTTGCTCAGCCTCTGGTTGGAAAATAACTGCCTCCATGTAATCTGAGCACTATAAAGTGTGTATGGAAAATGCATTTGTAAAGGTGAATTGTGTATATTTGGAATATTTAGTCTACTGTGGTGGCAGCAAAGCATTTGTTCATCTTTTTCATGATGTTCTGTAGGACTGTTGGTATTTCGGAGTGGGTGTAGGTAAAGCACATTTTGTTCTTCTACTGTAATCAGCTGCTTTTTTCCTACTACATCTTTGAGCGTTTTTCCACATCTGTCTCCAAAAAAAAAAAAAAAAAGATGTCAACACAAATCAAATTTGGGACGACCAAACCAAACGCGTACGCTAACAACAGAACAGATGAGGGTAAGCCACAAACCGCAATTGGGCCGTGTACACAGTGTTGTCTCTCTGCAATCTGCCAGAAAAGGTCAAGCAATTCTTTGGTGCAAGAGAAAGGGGAATAGCAAAGGAAGGTAGCGGCACACCGAGGAAATAGAAAGCTGACATTTTCCTTCGAGATATTGTTTGTAAAAGCCTCAAGGAATCCGCTTTGTCATTTTATGTGGAACAAAAAAAAAGACGAGATTCAAACCTCAATACTACCTAAAAACGCATTTAAAAAAACAAAACAAATATGGATTCGACCAGCAAGCTGTAAACTATACTTGCTTTCCTTTAAATGCTCGGCGAAGAAGGGGCATTAATTTCTGCTGCGTAAAGATAAACGTGATTAAATCTAATGGGATATATGGTTCAGCTATCAAAGATTATTACTGCTATTATTCCAAAGTGAAGAATGGTTCACATTGTGTTTTACCCGTAATTACAAAACAGAAAGTCAGGAACTGAACAGCAGTAAAATGAAGATTTGTCCCATCAGCAGATTTCCACGCATCACTTCAAAACCACAGATTAAGGAGAATGTTCTTCAACTATTTATAATTAGCTGCCCTTTAATTTCTGCTTATGCCATGGCTTTGTAGATCTGATATACAAACAGAACGCGCACAAAATGACAACCGGTTTATTGGATGTGAATCGACAAGCAATAAAAGCGAACATGTTCCTGTCGGTGTATGCATTTTTTTTTTCTTTCTTTCCTTCCCCACCTGTTCCTGGACGGAGGCTGAGAAAATGCTGACACAGTTCGGGTTGGGGGGGTACGGCATGCTGACGGGCTGCAGGGGCCGACCATGGAGCAACAATAAAACACGCATTAAAGCTAAAGGTGTCACTGTGACCTGCTGCGAGGAGCTGAGCTTGCACCGATCACGAGAACACAGCTCCATTACGGATCAAGGTGTAGGAGACGTGAGAGAAGATGAACCGAGACAATGCAAAAACTGTGCAAGAGGGAGTACAAAAACAAGCCACTCAGTTTATCTCGCTAATTCACTGTAAATCCTAACATGATACAGCAAAATCGCCTCTTCCACAAACAAACTATCGAAAATCCAGACAGATTAAAAGACGTTAAAAGCACACAAGCTTCTGATTTAGAAACTGTAGAGCACATGTCTGCAGCTTATAAGGAATCCACTCCCATCTTTTTCAACCACCGTGAATTAGTAAATTCCAAATTTACTTCAAGGTAATTTTAATATATTTAACGTATTGGTTTGTGGTAACTGGTTTAGCCAAAAACCTAAATCTAATATGGACAACATAATGATCCCCATACAAATCATTGAGAAGGGGCTTAACACTGAAACCTGTGGAACCCCACACAAGAGATGATCATCAAGATGGCTTACCATAGTCTTGACGTGCAACCAATGTTGTTTAGTTGTATTTTTAATGAATGTATTATTATTTATCTTAGCAAGTATAATTTTTAGAGTAAAAATTTTGCATAGCTTTGGTTGACAGAGTACCGAGCTTTGCAACCTGGCTTTTGTATTTTAAAACTGCCTTTGGGTGTAGCAGCGTCTGCGAGGTGTTGCCACTCACATTACCGTCAACGCAGCAACTTATTCCTCAAGCTGACTCCAGCAACATTTTAGTTTCAGTTTGACTTGGTGTATCTTTGTTTATCCTGTTGTAGAAACAGAGACATGACTCTCTGGTTAATAATTTAAGAGTGTTGCACAGAGCAACGTTAAGACGGGAAACCTTGGGTATCTGACATTTATGTAGACAAGATATTACAGCTCAACTCAACAGGGAAAACTACTCACTGACAGCTTGAGAGGCATCATAAAGAACCTGACGGCTCTAAAATCTCCAGATCTTGGTGTGGCAGCACATGTCTAAAAATGCCTTTGGAGGAAACGAGTTATTTAAAAGTTTCACCTTAAGTCACGCAAGATCTAAAATAATCTGCTTTCAGCGGACAACAAATTTTCTCAGATTCTGTTCCGATGCTCTGACGGTGCAGGAGTTTTCACGGCTTAGCCTTTTCACGTTTGAGACTATAAGCCAAAAAGTTAGGGATGAATTCTCTTGAGATTGCAAAGATTGACCCAAATTTCTCAGCCATCCAGTCACTTTAAGCGCGTTGGATCCGGGGTAGCCGCCTGGAGCGAGACAGAGACGATGGGAGATTGCAAAGACAAATGGATGAGAGCTAAGAGTTGTGTAATCTGCGGGAGAGATAAGAGGGTGTTAGGCCGAGGAAGAATAAAGTGAGAAAATAGGTGAGACTCTATATTTAGCTGAGGAGCTTCTGTTTGGAAACTTGCAGAAGGTGGAGGATCTGTTGAGCCTTCCTTAGGAAAATAAAAAACCCTTCCATGTAGACAAACACACACGTTCTGTTAAATGATACGCCACAATTAGCGCAGAACAGATCAAAATCCTACCACTTGATGCCCAGGAGAAAGTCCGCCAGCTCCGTCTCACGGCTAGGACTCATTACATTAATGTGATCATTATTCAGACATTGACCTTATCAGGTGGTGATTTATTGCTGAATACCCTGCAGTATTATTATCATCATCTCTTCCAACCTCGCCGGGTTGGGCCGCCGTATCCCTGTATCAAATTAGAATCACTTCGTCATTAGAGTCTCTGTTAGCAATATTGCAGGAGAAGGCGGGTCGTAATATAAACATTACCAGCAGGTTATGGCTTCTACTTTTCAGGCCTGCAAACTTCAAAATGTTAGAAATTCAACCCTGAATTTAAACTCCCTAAAAGTGTGTTAAATACTGTCTGGTGAAAATATGTTTTTTCGGACACACCGATGTGAAAATTTGGGCCACTATCAATTGCCAATAATAATAATATTAATAATAATACTCTTATGCCAATGACCAATATTTACCCAGATTACACATATTTTAAATATTTCCCTACATTTTAGACTGCATGAACGCAACCTCATGTTGCATTTCAGCTTAATTGCCACATAACCCTGTGCTGCGTCTCTGTCACTGCAACATGACTGTAAGAAGGCCCAACACTCTCCTCCTTCACTTGCAAAACACACACAAACATGGCAAAAATATGGAAACAAACAACCAGATAGAAAAATCAACAGGTCCATGTTTACCTATCGGCAGACGCTGATGCTCTTAAGACTTAGTTTGAATATCTAAGTCATGTAACAGATCAAAATGTTGGTGTTTAAAAGTTTAAAAAGCAAAGAAAACTTGGACACGATTGGTCAGAATTATGATGGTGACGATTGGTCGAAAAACAACGTAACAAAAACGTTATTAAATTTAGAACCTGAATTAAAATAGATTGGTGGAAATTAAGACTGGAAGGGGTTTGATGCGAATTAGCAACAGTAGTCTTCAGGGGTAGAAAGTACATACTTTTTACATAGAAAACAACAAAGGCATTGATAGTAATGTCTCCTGTAAAATGTGTACATGTACCATAATTTCCTGAATAATAATTTCTTATATAAGAAATTATATAATTTCTTATATAAGAAATTATATATTGTGGATTTTTAGTAATCCACAATCACTAAAAAGATAAAAAGATTAGTTTTTAATTTTCAGTATTAAGTGTCCAGGGAAGTAAAGATCAAAAATCTTACAGTAAAGGTGGAATGAAACTCTTTGACCGTGACAATAAAAATTAATGTAACTGGATGCTATCTGGCCCTGTTTTGCTCTGAAAGTGCCGTGGGAGGACTTTTCATGGGATTTGGTGCCACATAAATTGAATCGCGATGAAGAGCAGCCGGAATAGAAATTAAGAGATATAAAACAACAACACGTCTAAGCCTGAAGGCAGGAAATGCACTGCTGGTTCTAACACTCAGGTTGGTTTTTTTTCTGGTCCTCACCCCGACACTTACTGCTCGCGTTGATGATCCATCTACAAGGAGAAAAACTGTAGCCTGAGGCAAAAGTAAGCTGCACAGTATGTTGTTGCTTTCTTTTGAAACAATTATCCAAACAAATGAAGTGAATGAGGCCTGGGCCTGGTCTCCTATTTATAGCGTGTTAGCACATACTGCTAGCTAAATATGATAAATACTTATGTAAGTTATGTTGTTGGTTCCTATTTTCTCGTCTCAGACGGTTGGAAACCATGTTGTTGTTAGTTTTTTTTTTCTAGTTTCCATAGTAATTGAGTGCAACTGATCCTGTTGTGGCATGAAGGGCAGACGGTTCACTGCTTCCTAAAGAAGATGAAAACAGACAACAGGCTCAGCTCCCCGACACGGGGGATGCTTCAGCCAAGCGGGGCCTTAAAGGACATCAGAAAGCGTACATGTGATCAGTCACTGGGTTATTACACAAGATGTGGATCTTGAGGAATTGGAAACAATAGCAGTAACAACTCAGAAGTAGAAATTTGTCAATTATTTGTTGCACTTAATAAAGGTTTGAAACAGGATAAGAGTTTTTTTTTAAAGAAAGGGAAAATTCAGAGTAAGATTTTAGTAGCTGGTGTAATGTAAATCTAAAACATTGCTTTCCCTTTTCTGTCTTTATCAAATGTAAATTGTTTCATGTCCCTGACTTACCAATTGTTACTGGGGTAACCTAAATAGCAACTATTTTCACATTCCATAGATTTACATCTTAGCTACAGCTAATTTAACACGCAACTCATGATTATGAATACTAATTAATGTCACTATAAGCAGTGTAGTCCTCAAAGCGTAGCTGCTTAACAATATACAGAAACACACTCTGGATTTGCGCAAATATAAACACAATCTCAATGTGAGGAACCAGTTTGTTTTTCCTGTGTTGAACAAGAAACGCAGTGAAACAGGGAAGACATGGAAAAAGAGTAAATATCCATAACTTGTTTTAGATTACACAACCTTGCTTCTACATCCAGATGTTGGATCATATAGAAGGGGGGCATGTGAGGGAAAGATCAACAAAGCTTATATAAACACAAAGTGAACAAGCTAGCATTAACCTAGCCGCTAGGCTAATGCTAGCTTGTTTACCCGCTAGGCCCTAGACGCTTAGTAAACATTTCCCAGTGAGGAAGTGCGAATTGGAAGCTTAGACTTTCTCTCTAGTGAATTTTATTCAATTACATCTTCTTTTCTGCCATCTTAAACTCTCAGTTGCTAAAACATTTTGCTGGTTTTATGCAGAACTGAAACAAACTGGACTCTCCTATTTGAAAATGGGTGAAACCGCGCAACACAATCCAAACAAAGAAACAGGAATAGATTATTGATTTAATTTGCAAACTCATCTACACAAGTAAATGGCTTGTAAAGTTAAAAAAACAACACTTGATATAGTGCAGCTCGAAAGTTTACTTTAAAGAAAAAAATATGATGTGAAGGAAGAAAAGACTTAATTTGGTTGTTCCCAGTGATGTAATTGATGACATCATGACCCAATGCAAACAGGAAGTGCTGTTTCAGCCTTTCCCACGCTCCTGTTCTGAACAACGAGACAAACAATTTTGACTTTATGCAAACATTAACTTGGTAGAAATGTAACTTTTAAAGCAAATTTAAATTCACTGATGATTTAGTAGCGTTTAAAAGTTTATCCTTGGACAAAGCCTACAACGCAGAGTAAAAATGGCAATGTTATTCTTAAGCATTATGAATAAATAAGATTGCATTTTTTTAGCATTTGTTTCTGAAATATATCCATAATTTACTCAATCTCAACCACTTTCTCACACTCCCTCAGAAAGACTTTTCTAGCAGTTCTTTGGAAATAAACGACAGATTTGATGAATAATTCATATAAAATGTTGTTAGAACATCACAGCAGCTTTGTGAAACCCAGACAATCCCATGTTAAAGGGAAACTGTCCAGAAACTCCAGGAGGATGAAATGTCTGTAACCAAATAAAGGATAGTTGGATCACAACCACAAAAATATTACGTCCTGATGAAGCTTATGTGAATTCCTAAATTACTAATGTTATGTTGAAAACTGTATCAGTTAATCACACAGTTTAAAATAAACGATGTGACAAAGCAGGTGAAAATCCGTGTTCTTAATTGGTAAAACATTGAATTCTGACTACTCAAATCAGAAGACATTTCATTTTGAGAAAATGTGTTTAAATTCGGTAAAAAGAAAATTAAATATATACAAGAATGAACTACAGGTTTAGGGAATTAACGGAAAGCAGAATGGGACAGTTTCAAGTAATTTTGCTGGAACTAAGCTTGAAAATTGAGAACGACTCATAAATTATTACTTCTGTTAGCACATCGGCACCAACGTAAACTCTGTCTTAGAGGCATTAAAAGCAGTGAGAGGGAAAATACTTCAGCTTCAAAGGAGATGTTGTTTTTTTGACATTGAAATGATGTCTTGTCAAGGATAGGTTTGTCACCATAACAAATTTTGCCGGATGATACTTTGTTCCAGAAGTTATTGCAATAAACAAAAATATTGTTTTTTAGACGCAGTTTTTAAGTAATAAAATGGTAATGGCAAACATAAAAATGCACATTCTAAAAGATCAGTAAATTTTTTAATTCTACAAAACGTTTAATACCGGAACTGGAAGACATGTTAAATACCCAAATGAAATAGACAAAATAAACAAATAAAATGCATGTTGAAGTCTTTGTACATAAAATTGTCCAAACTGACGACTTTTATCATCCAGTTTTTGGCATAAAGAGAGAAAAAAGGAGATAAACGATAAATTATGCCAATGGAAGTTACTGGATTTGTTTTAATTTATTATGTGATTAAGTGATTTATTGATTTACTGTGACAGGTCTAGTCAAGGAAAACTATTTCAATAAAAACACAACACGGATTCAAGACGCCTCCTACTGTTTGGGTGATTTGCTCAATAAGTGCCTCATTGTCAATTAACAGGATAACGTTTGGGCTCTAACAAACAGTCAGGTCTCGGGGGGAGCGGGGTGGGGGTGGGGGGCTGCGCCCGCCACTTTGGCGTCGTTTTGAAACTGCCTTTGGAGGTCTGATTAATTCACACTCTGTAGCTAATTAATTTTCCACCCCTAATTAAGCCAAAAGGCACCTTCTTCCCACACAGCCCTCTCCGTCCCTTGGCGTTTCTTCTTTTTGCTGCTCCTCGGTCTTTCCGCTTTTATCCAGGAGCTCCTCCAACAAGCTGCGGCGCGGCTCACGTTCCCCGCAGCGTCTCCACGGCGGCCAGCTGATACCATGGCTGTGTTTTGGTGCCTTGAGGACTGTGTGCAATATCTTAACTGCTATTTATACCTTTAAATGATTCCTCCAACAGGGGGGATGTTATTAACATGATGTCAAATGTAATCACGCTCTAAATCCCAAAGCAGCACTACACAGGTAATGGTAATAAAAGTCAATGATAGAAGAAAAAAAACACACACACCCTCTCTCAAGTGCATGCATGTTTTTATGGATCAGGATATAAAAGAAGGGAAACTGAACAAAACAGATTCTATCATTTTGTCACATATTAAACAGAAAAGAAAGAAAGTGTGAAAAACACTGGAAGCCAAATGAGTCGGTGTGTTAAAAAAAACAACAAACAGCTTTGAGTTCGCCGCTGGACCGGTTTGTGTTTATGCCACCAGGATCTCCGGTACATGAAGAATCAGACGCAGGCGATGTGTCTTGGTCACCTGTTGACATTTAATTTGCTAACAGAGGTTTGCAGAGGTTTTCTTACTGTATCTCTGAAGTTGCTTTGTGCAGTAATCTACAGGTGAATTTGCTAGAAATGCTGAACAGTTCTAAGTGAATCCCCACGTTGGTGTTTACTCACGTGTGTGCTCCAAATCTTTTTAAAAAACTGTTGAATCTTATTCTCTTAAGGACATGGTGACACTTTCTAAAAATCGGTTTGCATGAAGTGCTACTTGGTCTTATTAATGTCAGGAAAGCATCAAGGATTGGCCAAGATTTTTACACACAACTTTTCCATCTTGATATTAACATATTTGTTTAATAAGAAATGACAGAACGGAGAATACGCTCAAATATTGAACATCAACCGGTATTTTTGATGTCCAACTGTTCAGTCTGAAATCTTGACCAACCTGTGTAACAAAACATCCTGAGAATGTAATTATTGTTTAGATATATGCAGATATATGTAAACCTAAGGTATTTTTTGCTCGATACCATGCAAAACAAACAGACGACGTTGCTATCACAGGGGGTTTGACACGGCAGCCTGCAGATCGCAGGAGGCTTGTAGATTCCTAGTTTAAAGCACGTCTGACTTTTATTTCGGGTCGTATAAATTATAAAGTAACTCAGCATTTACCACCAGCAGGCTGCTGGTGTTGGGGTCTGAAGACTGTTGTCAAACAGACTTTAATCTGTTCAGCTTGTGCTGCTGTTTAGATTATTTATGGTGCTCTCTGTATATGAAACCAGTTACCAGGATCTTATGAAATGTTTAGGTATCTTCAAAACTCGTCCAAAAAGCTTGTAAAATGATTTAATATTAATTAAATCCAGGCTTTGTAAATCTTTGATCCAGAGTAAACACAAGTCAGTATTTTCTAACCTGAATTTACCTCCTCATGTGTTTTCCTGTGGGGTCTAGTGCTTTGACAAAAATATGCGCCTAAAATGTCTTATTAGGGTGTTGCTTACTTTTTGTGCACCGGTGTTGAGAGGAAAGTGAACTTTTCAGAAAAGTGCTGGCATCATTATTGTGACTGCTTTTTTTCCAGGCTGTAAATCATTTGGGGCAAAAAAAAAAAATCATCATTCAGCAGAAAATCGTTCTTTCCATGTCTGTCCTGAGCTGTAGGCTATGACATTCAGACAGAAATGATCACATAAAAAAAAGAAAACGCCATTTGTGGAAGCGGATCACTTTGACATTAAATGCTGGTTGGACATTAATGTAGCCCCGTATCTGGCTCCTGCTCTGGGTAATGAGATTCGCCGTGTTGCTTACTTCTGCACATTATGTGACGATGCTTTTGCTGCTAGGCTGAACCATAACAAGCAGACTTGTTGGTTACTACAGCCAACATGTCTTTTGGCACAAAAATCAACTTTACATACTTGGAATATAAAAAACAAAACAGTAATGTATTGAGTATACAATGGAAATATAACACTAAATAGCATCACAGTGAAAAATTAATGCATTTTCTGCCATTGAAAGTCTTAATCATCAAGAAACCACCCACAGCGAGTTTGTTTAGTCATCGTTCAGAAGAAGTGTTGTAATCACCGCAATAGATTCTCGTAGTAAATGATCTTCTTGAGCATAAGAAGTGCTTTGATGTGCTTTGAATATCCATCTACTTGCATCAATAACAATTATGAAGATGAAGGTGATAATAAAGGATTGAGCTAAAGAGTCTCCGCGAGCGATGATGTGATTGGAAAAAAGACAAAGTAAAGAGTCGCACAGCGCCGCTGATTGCAGTTCAGATAAATATTTATGGTGGCGGTGGAACATTTAGCTATTAGTCATAAGGAGAGAGGCAAAAGATTGTGTCAGGCGCTTTCCTGATACTGCGATTACCTCTGCATGCAAGAGCTGTTAAATATGGTGTAACTATTGGGGTGGTCTCTACTGAGGTCATCAAATGATTGATGTATTTAACTTTGCTTTCAGGGAATTTGGAGAAAGAAACAAATCAGTCGACAAAACAACGCAAACGAAACTTCGACAACCTTATTTTTCTTGACTGGGATTGTTGAGAGTCCAAAAAATAGCAAAGAACTACTGTGAAGTGACCTATACTAAAAAATAAAGAGCAACAGCTTAAGAGTATGTTGTATTTGTTACTACAATACTCTGAAATCAAATGCATCACTACCAGGTATCTTTAGAGGTGGTTGCAGAAGTAAATAATCTATTTACAATTAATTGAATTTGAGTAAATATCCAGCAGCTCCATGAGGAAGTCAGATGTTTGATGGAGAAAATCTGTGAAAAAGGAAAAAAAACCCATCATGAAGGACAAGAAACAGAAACATTGAGGGAAGCTGAGGAGAAGGCGCTCTAGATCAACGTGGAGTGGCAGTAAAACTGAACGCACCATCGCCGCAGTTAAAACGTCTACAGTGCAGCGGTAGGGCCAAAATTAGGGCTGGTATAACCCCAATGGTGGCTAAAAACAATAATCAAAGCTCAAGACTGCAGAAAATTTTATGTGACTGCAAATGAAAGAAAAATATTTTCTAGTCATAATAACAAGAGGTGCCTATAAACATGGTGTATTTACATTCACATAGAGTAAAGCTGGAATTCTGCCTGCGGCGTCCTGCCTCTTTTGATCCATCCTGGATGGCGTACAGAAACAGTCAAATGGAGCCTGATATGTGTTTTGTTCAAGGAGCATCTTAGTTAGCCTCCAGGTTAAAGCCACGCAGGGTGAAACCGAAATGTCCAAGTGCGGGTTCGTTGCAGTGCATGTCAGTTTTAAGGGTCAGTCTTCACCAGAGGTTAGCATTTTAGTTTTCCTTCATGTTTGGGTAGCGTGTAGCGAAGCATTATCATGCCATCATAGAGACAGGTAATACTTCTGACCTTATATGGCAGGGAGTAATTTAAGGTCTGTTTATTGCTAAATATATTTTCTCTTAAAAATAAATCCTCATAATCACACAATATTTCTCCAGAAACGATATTCTAATTAAAAAAGTAGTTTTTCCACGAGTTGTAAGCCATAATAATCAAATATATATAAAAATAAATATTTGAAATATGCCACTGTATGTATAATGAAGCTTTTTGTAACACTTTATTTGAAATGGTGTGCATAACACTAACTTGACACTGTTATAAATATGACGTAACATCTGTTATGAACACAAAGAAGTCTTTATGAATGTTTATGACTATTATTATGAAGTGTCATTCTGTAAATAATGTCACTTTTAATGCAACGTTTCTTTAACATTTGCATTAAAAGTTCATTAAAAGTGCCAACTTTGTGTTATGTAGTAAATAATGTTACTTTAAAGCAAAGTTGGCACTTTTAAGTGATTTAATGCAATTTTACATTAAAGGTGTCATTATTTACCTAATGACACTTAATGATAACAGTCGTAAACATTCATAAACACTCCTCCATGTTCATGACAGGTTGCTATGTCGTATTTGAGAATATGCACAACCCCTCAAAGTGTTACCTAATATACTTTTTTAGGATTTTAATTACTAAAAAAGTAAAATTTTCATGATCAAGATGCTGCAACCTATATAATTTAAACATTATTAGTTGGAAAAATAGATTTCCCTGGAAAAGATGACTTTCCTTCTACTCTAAATAATAAGATCTCATTTTGGTTCAGATTGTTGGAGACAGGAAGAAGTTTTGGTCACTGACTTGTGCAAAGGGAACCATCATCATCCCCGGCCCAGTTTTATTCACAAAATGCATACTGGGATATTAGTGGGAACAATTGTTCTCCTGGATGTTTTTTTTTTTTTTTTGAGAAAACGTCGATTGGCTGAATTTCTCGAACTCGAACAACCGAAGCTGTCTTTTGGATGGACTCGCATCTCACTGACATTAGTCAGTGAGATGCCATATGTATATGTAGCCCTGATCTCCTAATTACACACAAACTCACGACTCTTTCATTGAATTATGAATATCGAAACCCTTCGAATGAATATTTGACGGAATCCATGAATTATTTTTGCATTTATTTTTGAATATTTTAGAGTTCATTAAGCATTCCTAAAAGCGAAAGGGAGCTGATACAACTCTGGCATCGCCAGGAGCTTCCGTAGTTTTCTCTTTGAAGCTCTGATTGCTGCGCCGCTATCTCAGCATCGCCATTTACGATTTGGACGAGGATCGTTTCCCGCCAACCAGGCCGTCGTCCTGTTTGCGTCAGACATTTTACCTGTCACGAAACATCAGATTTCCGCTGGTTTGCCGTCCTCACAAAAGATTAAAGGAGTCCCAGGGGCTTATTGCGACGTAGGAAATTGACTGCATCGGTTAGATTTGGCTTCTCAGAGTGCGATAAGATGATAAATATAGATTTCGATAAACAGCTTGGGGTGGAAAGAGAGAGAGAGAGAGACTGGAGGCTGCGAAAACCTATCCCGATGTCATCGGCAGGCCTGGATGAGATGTGAGTCATCCGCATGTTTCGGAGCCTCCGAGATGAAAACATCAGTCCTAAACTAGGCTAATCCACTAAACCCAAGTGATTCTAATTGAGCGTTGCCCACGTCGCGCGAGCTCAAGGAAGGCAGAGAGCTGCGCGCGCAGATCGCTGAAACAGAGGAAGAGATTAATTAAAAGGGACCGAACGTGGTGAAACGCGTGTGAGCTGCGGTCCTGACCTTACACTGCGCAGCTTATTAAGCATGTTAAATTGAAGGCTTAACATCCAGACCCGTGTGTGTGTGTGTGTGTGTGCGCGTGTGTGTGTGTGTGTGTGCGCGCGCGCGGACATGCCGAAGCGGCAGTCGACTGGATTTCACAAATCCGCTTTGTGTCACTAAAGTTTTGCAGAGGAAAGTGAGCAAAAGAGCAACTGAGAGGAAGTTGGTGTCTGCTCGACCGGGGTTTAATGTCCCAGTCAGTGACCCGCTGAGGTCCATTCAGGTATCAGACCACACAGAGTTCCTCTCAGCAGTGGCTCATTTACAATTCTTTTCAGTTTTTTTCCCCCTTTTTCAAATTTTACCTGGTGCTGCACAGTGGTGCAGTTGGTAGAACTGTTGCCTTGCAGCAAGGTTCTGGGTTCGATTCCTGCCCGGGTCTTTCTGCATGGAGTTTGCATGTTCTCCCTGTGCATGCCTCTCCAAATTGTCCCTAGGTGTGTGTGTTTGTCCTGTGTGTCTCTGTGTTGCCCTGTGACAGACTGGTGACCTGTCCAGGGTGACCCCGCCCCTCACCCGGAAAGTTGGATGGACATTTTATTTTTATATATTTTTCCATGGTGTTGAATAAAGTGTGCAATTTAGACCATCATTTGGCCCAAACTCATTTTTGTTTTGGGCCAAATGATGATCATGAATGCTCTTAAAGGGCCAGTTGTGCCAGAATGCATTGATAAAAGCTGTTAAACTGTTAAAATACCAATTATTTCTTAAAATTATATAATAATATTGAACACCTTTTCAGCCCCTCCAGGATTTTGTGATTCTTTTTGCAATTTTGTGCAATAAAATTAAAAATATTTGTGGTAATAATTTGGAAATATTTGCACTTATTCATGATAATAAATGTAACTATTTATTACTTGCTGAATAGATCATGAACTGTAATCTGACATAAATTAAGGCTGAGTTTACTACAAGTAAGAAAACGTTTGACAATTTTTGAGAAAAATCTCCTAAACTTTCAAATATAAATTAGCACAAAAAAGTGTGGGAATTTGTTGATTTTGTGAGAATTTTCACAATAATTCGGAAGAAACTAGAGGGACAGATTGATATAATTTGGCAGTAAACAGATAAAAACTGCATTAATTTGTTTGATAAAATAATATTTAACAACACTTAGTGGTTAAACAACAGGAGGGCCGCAAAAAAAAAGCTACAGTGGGCCGGCTCTGGCCCACGGGCCTCGAGTTTGATGTGATTTAGGACATAAACCTCAAACATATATATATATATATATATATATATATATGTATATATATATATATATATATATATATACACATACATATTATATATATATATATATATATATATATATATATATATACACACATACATATAATGTCCTTCCTTTCGTAAAGCATAGCTCACTTTAAAAGTTGTAATAGACTTTTTCCAAAGAAATGAGACTAGTTTCAACAATTTGGCAAGGTCATATTAGCTGTCCCGTCTACTTTGGAAGCAACTAACACAAAAATCAAAATCACAACAGGTATTAAGAGTAGAGTTTTAAATCTGAGCAGTTTTCCTGCCTTTCTTTATGTATCACTCAATTCTGCTCACAGTCTGGGTTATGAGATCTGCCCTCACTTGTGGCTCACAAACCCAACCAGAGTGGTTTGTGAGCCACAAGTGAGGGCAGATCTCATCAGTGACCCAGTGAGTCACCCTCACCATGCCTGACACACACATACGCACACACACACACACACATACAAAGTGGATAGCTTTGGAGAGAACTGACACTGTAACATGAGGAAATAATACCGTGGACGTCCTGCAGATATGCAGCGCATGCTAACGCACTGAATAGCAGAGAAGAAGAAATGTACCGTTTATAGAAATCATGTACAGTTTGTCATATTGAGTGGATAAAAGTTTTATTTAGTTGACAAAAATGTAAGGATCTTCCTCTGCAGCTGGATTTCTTCTTTTTACAAAACTCAATTTCAGTCGAAGCTGATTATTTTTTGTCATTCTTATTTTTACGCGCACACCTTCATCCATCCCTACTGTCCTCATGTAGCTACTTCCTTTTCTGACCCGTTTGTGTTCAAGCTGAAGAAATGCATCACTGACAGCATTTACAGTTTGGAAAAAAAGGAGAACCACACAGTTTGGAAAATAAACAACTCAGAGCAAATACACTGAACAAAATGTAAACGCCCCGTGTCAAATATAAGAGTTTTATGAACAATTGTGTTACACAATTTATAGAGAATCTCAAACTATATTTTCAGTAATTACTCATCTTCATATCAGCATTGGTAACATCGTGGTTTGGCCATTTTTAGCGGATTGACAGACCTTTGAACATGATGGGGGTCAGATCGAGGAATCTGATTTCGACCCAGTTATTTTCTCGCAGGCGGTTACAGACCGTGGTGTGAGGCGTCTGTTGTGCAGACCAATAGTCTCACCAGCTGTGTGTGTCTCTGGTCTTAGCCGATCCTGTAGATGGATGAGCCGGATGTGGCGATCTGGTGCTGGAGTGGTCACACATGGCCAATGAGGATGAGGCCGATTTGCAGAAGTGCCAGTCTATTGGAAATGAACTCTTAAATGACCGATTGTCCGATAGTAGCTACTGCTCTGGTGGACATCCCTGCATCCAACATGCCAATGATGCATAACTTGAAACATCTGGCGTTATTACTTGTGACAAAATGACATTTTGGGGCCTTTTATTGTCCCCAGTTCAACGATTGTCCAGTTGCTGCTCATTTTGTCTGATCACCCACTGGACATGCCCCACCCACGCACTGAGTAAAACCACAACTCGCTGAGTAAAGCTCACTGACAGCAAGATGGATTAAAATTTACACACAAATCAAGAGAAATATTACTTTTGTACAATAAAATGTCAGCAGATACTCATCTACAGTTGTTAGCGCACCTGGCAGCAATAAGGGGCGTTTATAGTTTTGTTCAGCATACATATTTGTGACAGAAAGGCTAAGGCACTTGAGGAGGACTTTAAGATTTTTATTTCCACCTGTTCTCTCCATCCCCATCTTCCGCTCTAAACTTATACGCCCCACTTCTCGGAGACGACAAACTTTCATTCAGAACTCGTCTGATTTTCTTTTTTTTTCTATATAAACTTTTGACCTTCGGTTAATTAGGCAAGATGTGCAAAGGACACTTAAAAGCAAGTCAGGAGGGAGGGTGAGGATTAGCTGATTCGCGGCTCGTACATTAAGTCACGGCGGCGCGTGTTTGTGTGCCATCTTAAGTGTGCGGGTGGATGTATCCTTGACATAACTCCTGATGCGCTTTGCCAAGGATTTTAAGTAAATCAAGGCTGAGAGGTTTGGACTGAGTAAAATACACCAAGGGGATCTGAGTTGTGGGCTTACGAGGAGAGAAAAACAAAACCAAAGAAAATGTAGAAGGACTCTCTAAAGGAAGTTGAAGAAAATTGGGCAAACAAAGAGGGGAAACGGGAGAGATAAAAGGAATGCTTTTTGCTAAACTATGCTAAATTAAAATGGAAAAATTCCAAGGTCTTCTTGTTCTTTAAACAAGAACCTCGTACTGTAATTCTGCATATCTTCTGAAGGCTATTCTCTACCGTCTGCTGCAGTTTTCTCATGACCTTTCCTGTATTTTCATGTCACTCCTGTATTTTCATGACTTCCTCCCCACCTGTCTGAACTCTTTCCTATCCACATCCCTTCTACCAGCCCTCAACCAACCTCCCTGTAGTTATTCCCCTGCTCCTTAATCCTCCTCCCTTCCCTGCAATAATTCCTCTCCCGTTTCCCTCTTTGCTTCTTTCTGTCAAAATCTCTCTTTCCCTTCCTCCCTCCCTCTCTTTGGCAGACGCTGTCCTCTTCTCTCCTCCCCTCCTCTCCCTGGGCTTCCTACCTTCTTCTTCTTCTTCTTCTCTTCTCCTCACTGCTTTTCCCATCGCCTCCTTTCCATCCATCCATCCATCCATCTTTCACTCGCTTTTTTTCCTTCCTTCTAAATCAGTCCTAATAGCCCGCAGTGCCGCACATGCTCCAGACGTGCTTGCAGAGGTACTGGCACATTCATTACGCAGAGGCACAAACACGCATCGCACGTGGATGCAGGAGCACGCGCGCGCTCACGCACGCAGCGCGTTGACCTGACGCTCAGTCAGCACCGATGTTCTTATATGTCAAACTGACAGTCGCATATGGGAGAGATGTAAAATTAAAGGGAGAAAAGGGGGGAAATGGAGACGCACTGCAACAAACGGACTGGAATGTGGGATGAACGAAAAGTAAAAGGAGACGAACAAAGATGCTGTGAGGAGAAAATGGTTCATGGATTGAATCTATAATCAAATACTGAACAGCAGGGGCAGAACAGCTAACAAGACGATACGCAGTGCTGAGTTTATGGTTATTTTCACAAAATATATAAATGTTTCACACATTTGAGTTCAAAAGAGTAATAAATAGGGGTTTCCCCCACTACCCCCAAAAAATGTCTGCTTCTAAAAATACTTAATTCTGTGTTCACCACCATGAAATGAAACATTGTACTAATATTTTTTTGATAAACTAAGAATTTGATCATTTTTTGTGTGCTAATTACCCGTTTAGTGTAGCGCTGACGGGAAGCTTCAAAGCAGACGCTAGCTTCAGTGTTGTTGGCGGCTAACGGGTAGCTTTTAGCTTCAAGCGACATACTGATCAGCCTTTGTTTCGCTGCAGCAAAACAAGGGAGCTCCAGGACTTCTTCCTTTCTAAATCAAGTCTACGTCTTAAATCTTTCTTGTTTTTTATTTTCATTTTATTACTCTAACAAGAATTGACCCTTTTCACAGTGACGTCAGACGATGGCCGCCATGACTCGGAGCTGGGTATCCTTACTTCCGGTGTGATTTTGCCTTGGGATCCAAGCTGAAAAGTTCCTGCATTCTCATAATCTTAAGGATATAATAAAAGGTAAGTTTAATAATAACAGCATTTAAGTGTTAGATAGCAGTTAGTCATGGTTCACTTTCTGTATTTTATAAAACAGTGTTTACGTGTTAGATAACCGTTATTAGTCATTGTCAATTTACCATCTCCAACTGTATTCAAAGGAACCAGCCTCCGATCATGAGTAAACCAGCTAGCAGCAGCTTTAGCCA
>CAEGAF010050268.1:0-49747 GCA_903067075.1 Micropoecilia bifurca
TATAAGGCAAGGTTTTTCATGTCCTTATGATTAATTAGCTCTTTTCTTGGCAAATCCCACGTTGTATTAAATGTGTGAAAATCTTGTTTAAGATGGTATAGAGAAGCAGTAAATATAAAATCTTACTTGTAGCAAACTGACACTAGAATTTAGTCGTCAGTAAACAGATTTCAGTTTTTTCCTTTAGAGTTCATCAATTGCTTATCTTGTAATCTGCTGTCTTATTTCACATGGTATTGTGTTTTTACCATATAAACTCAACAGCATGCACAATGTCCTTTTAATTCCTTATTTGAAAAAAAAAAAATGTAGTAACTAAACAGTTTTACAGTTAGAAGTCAGCTATCTGGTTTGGGTCAGAAAATGATCATACTTTAGGCTCAAATATTCTGCAATCAGTTGTTGAAGGTTAATTTTTTTTCAAAAAGCTCAAAATTAAAGAATCTATTTTTGGTTGATGTGACTTGAGCTACCGAGTTTAGCAATAAAGAAATATGAATCTCAAATATTTGTTAAATTGGAAGTAATTTCATTTATACAGGTAATGCGGGAGCCAGTAGAGCTGGCAGAGAAGCAGGAGAATTGCACATGGCGACAACAGAAGCTCCCAAAGTGCTCAAAAGAAAGTGAATTCCTCAGTCAATGTCTAACTTTAACACTGATCTCATCAGCCTCCTGTAACATGGCAGGGCAGCCAGGTTATGAAATTGGACACATTAGGGATTAAGGATTAAAAAGTCGATTATAAGGTCCCCCGACCCAGGATTTGCTATGTGACATACCAAACACATGAAGATGTGACTGGTCAGACTGGTTAAGAAGAGATGGATTTTCTCTCTGAGCTTTAATCCGGTCCATCGTTGGACTGAAAGGTTTCAACAATGGGACTTAGTACAAGGGGAATTATGAGTGGCTCGAATGACGATCAGGTTGTCCGACAGTGCAGCAGAGTAAAGCTGTCTTTTTCCTCATATCCCATTTTATTCAGACACTTTTGATAAGTAGTTTCTTTGATTATGTTCCATCTCTTTTAGACAAGGCCAGTGTTTGGATTGTCAGAGATTATGAAGCCTCATGTGAGAAATCGGGCAGATTTTTTTTAAATCTATGGCCGCGAAAATTTTATTCATTTCAGATTTTTAATTTTCAACACTTGGTTGAAAATGGACAGAGTTGCATGAAATATTCAATTTAAAATGGTAAGAAGTGTTGTTTGCTCATATAGAACTTTATTTGTAATACTTAGATTTTGCATAGTTTTACTACATTTTTGAATGTGAAATACAGCAACGTATTGTTAGCATGGTTACCACATGTCACTTTAAGAAATCATTACAATAGGCCCTCTTGAGGATTCTTTTTCTATCTGTTGAAGGTTTGACTATGTTAGACTTTGAGGGCTACATGATTGGATTTCAAAGGTTTTGCAGAAAAGTCACACTGGAACTTGATGTGCCAAGGTCTGATGGGGCTTTAAAGGGGTTTTGAAAGGATGTCATGAACCACTTTTACAGCACTGCAAATAATGGGGGGAGATGGGTAAAGGGCCAATGTTTCATTGGCTTTTAGATGGTTCCAGTAGTCCCAAATGAAGGATGCTACAGTCACATGGGCCTTCTGGGAGCTCCACTATGTTCCATTCATTAGGAGTTGGCGCACACAAACCCAAACATGTCTATCTGTTCTGGCTGAGTCCGTTTAATGGTCCCAAACCTGTTCTGGAAAAGCAAACTGAATGGTCAGAGAGTCAGGGAGGTCTGCCTTCCCCATTCCAAGCCATGCCAATTACAACATTATCAGCGGTTAAATACTTCTCAGCTGAATGAGCCTAATCACATATATTGTTGGCATATCATTTCACACCAAAAACAAGAAGCAGAAAGGCTTGGATGTAAACTGAAAAACAACAATTTCTCTGTCGGATGCCACGTTGCCAGAGTCTCGGCTGTTGGCCAAGTCCAAACCTACAGAGAATGTCTGGATGTCTTTAAGTCAGGCCAGCCATGGAATGGTGGGAAAAAAAAGACAGCGATGAACAGAGAAAAGAGGTGGATGAGAAGTGGGTGCAGCTGGTGCCCTTTGTCGCTCTTGAGTAGTGGATGGTCCTTGGAGCTTCAGATCCACTGGGAGGGCAGAGAAAGCCCCAGTAATGACATGCTAATGTGACTGTCAAGAAAGAATACTGGAGAGATCGGAAATTGCGCCAATTCTCCACTGTAAATGGGCAACATTGCAAAAAAGAGGGGAAATACTCCCACTCCCTTTTCCGTGAAACATGATAAAAGCCTTGATAAAAGCTCAATAAAAAGAGATTTGGGGATACGAAGAAAGCACATAAAAGTGGTGAAGTGGGATGCAGGTGGAAGAGGATGGATAAAGGTGTAATTTTGGTTAGAAAGATTGTTGGAGGCCTGCTGGGAAATCTGCATGCCGAGCTGACAGTTTTTTTGGCTTTGCAAACAAATTGTGATTACTACCTGTTTGAAACTGTGAAAAACATTGAACAATAATCTCCCAAGGATATGCTTTGAAATTCATGTGGATATTTAACCAGGATGTTGCAGCACAAGGAACAAGATAAAAAGAAAAAAAAAACATATGGCATTGACTTTCAGTCCCAAACATGAAGGATCCATGTTTAGAAAGGTCAAGGTCCAACTTAATCAGATGCACTGCAAATATAAACCAATGATTTTATCATATTCATGTGAAACAGCAACATGATCAGGAATCAAAAGAGCTGCTTCCAAGCTGTGAGAAAATAAACATAATTCAGACTTTCCTACTTGCTCATTAAATCTACCAGGATACTAATTCCTGCATGCTGTCTAACAAGCAAACACACATGACCCTACTTCTAATTTAGCTGCTGATAATTCATTCACAAAAAGATCTGCATTCAATTCACACTGCAAAAGCTGTTTGTCTTTTTAAATATCACAACAGTGCTTTGTAAAAAATAAATTACCAGTGTTTGTAGTTGCTTTAAAAAGATTTTGTGTTTAATTAAAAGATCCCCAAATTTCCCCAAGACAGTCACCGCCTCCCTCTCCTCTGCTTTGCTGAGTACTTCCTGGTACTATTTTTTCCAGATGCAGAATGGTTCAATTAAAAAAAAAAAAGAAAGTGAAAATTTTAATAAAAAAAAAAATTAATAAAAAGCATTGGGGTTGACTCAAAACTCCAGTGGGGGAGAAAATGATCAACTTGTGTACAGCAGCTAACAAAGGGTGTTTAACACCAACCAATCATTCCCCAAAGGCCATTTGTGAAAAGGTCTTTAGGGAAGTGTTATTTTTATCTACCGTCAAACTTCACATGTTGTCCCGTCTTTTCAGAAAACGCTTCTTGCGCAATCCTCTCCCAATCCAATATGCCTTTTCTTCATTTTTGCTTGTTGTAAGTGGTGTTACTTTCTGAAGCTCGTGTTGAAAAGTAAGATCGATATCAAAGGGCTACACCGAAGCGGACAAACAATTAATTCAAACCTGCTCAAAGCAACAATGGTAAACATCTGCGGTATATTTGCAAGTAGAAGGAACTAAGAATTAACATCATCCCATGGAAATATTTTGGCTCCATCTCTAATCATGTGTAATTTAAGATCTTCTGGTTCTGATTTATTTCATGTGTTTTGTTTGTGTTTGCACTTTACAAAGGGACGCTCATTTAAGTTGCATTTCAGCTGATGTGTTCCACTGATGTGCACCAGTTGGGAGTAAAATAGAGGAAAATATGTTTTAAGCTCGCATCATCTTTATCTTCAGAGAACTTATAAAGCAGAATACTAAATGAAAGCTTTCAAACTTGCTCTCATCTTTGTCATAAAAGCAAAAATATTATTTCTGCTTCTGTGTAATTCTTTGCCTAATTTCCCCTCTTCGCTGCTGTTGACCTGCAGCTCAGAAACACTTCCATCCGACACGGTGAATTCGGTTATAATCATGTGTGTCTTTCCTCAGCATAAGACCCTTAAAAGGTTCCAGCTCGGATAAAAGAACAGAGAGAGATGTTGGGGTAGCAAATATAGAAAGGTGTTAGGGTGCCTGTGTGTGTCCTAAATATGGCAGATGAGTGTAAGGTGTGGGCGTCTATGAGCACCTAATTGGCCCAGATATCACAGAATGAAATATTCATGGAGGCTCGGCGTCTTGTGAAAAAGGGAATCTGGTGTGTAATGATGGAGTTGGACTGTTTTATCTGCCATGCACCCCACTGACACACTTACAGCTCGCCACACGACGCCACCCACACACAGACACACAGCTATGTTAAGCATCCACATAAACCTGTGATCTGGGTTGTATACAAACCATGAGTACACTTCATATAGCAAGTAAACAAACCCTCTTTGGGATAAATCTAAGCAAAGAGGAATGATGTTTTAATGAGCTTAAACTGGATTTATTTAATGTTTATTGTTGGACGTGTTCAAACATAAGGCCCATCAATATGGAGCTCACTGAAGTGCTAAATGTAGTATTGGGTTACAGCCACTTGATGTGTTTTGTTCAATTTAATGTTATGTAGTTAAACCTTCCTTTTTTTTTCTTTTTTTTTCCAAAACTGAAAACCTGAGTCATAACTTAGACTTCCATCCAAATTTGACTGAACTAAAACTGTTTGAATATATCTACGCACCAATAGGATTTTTTTTTTAAAAAAGGTGCTAATCCACTGGAATGGGATTGGACAGATTAAAAAAATACTTCCGAGATGGGAATGAATGGAGGAAGTTAACTAACCTCAGGCTTTTTTTAACAAGAGGGATTTTGTACAGTGAGAAAATCATAGCTGGATTGGTAGGACTCTGGATTAGTCAGTCAGTTCAGTTTGATTTAGTTTATTGACATAGTGCCAATTCACAGAAAATGTTATCTCAAGACACCGTTATATGCAGAAATAACTGCTTCAATCCAATGATAAAGACACATTTTATTCAGTGAAATACATTCCAATTATAATAAGTTTTAGCTTGGAGAGAAACAACCAAGTGTGCAGGCCAAGAGCCTATAGATGTCCTGTTAAAGAGAAGTTTACACTTGTTAGCCATAGATTTTATTTAAATCAGTGTTCTAACCCTGACCGATGGTCATGAACTGTGGATAGTAACTAAATTCAAGGGACTGCTGGAAGTGACCTCCACAAATAGCGATGGACGACAGCGTTGCTTCTCTTTGTCAACTCCCAGTAGGTTAATTTATGCTTCAAAAACCATCTGATGGGATGCTGGGAAGGACCGTTCTGCTCTGTGCAACTTGTGCAAAAACATCACGGAAACTATTCAAGCCTAAAATGCCATTTCGATGCAAAACAATTTGCAGCAACACACGTCCACAAAGCTAATGTCAGCAAACACAATCCACATTTCTTAAAATCTAGCTTTATTTAATTTCTATCTTTTCATCTTAAAGCTCAGATTTGGCCCAGGATAGACTATGTCTATTCTGCTATGTTGCAGCTGCAGAAAGGTTTGTTTTAAATCTGAACCCAACCCCTGCACTGACAATTTAGAAGTCAAGTTTTTCTAAAAAGCATGATCTAAAAAACAAGCTCTTTGAAGAATAATTGCTGAAAACCTTCCACATTCTGTCGCTGAATAGGTTGGAAAATTGCTGAACATAGCCGGACCCCTCCTAGGAAAACCTCTGGAAACCACTGCAATGGGCTCACACTCTGATTTCTCATCATACGCAGCCACTAAAGCTTTGGCAGTGAGCAGTTCCGAGCTTGGCACAGTTTATCCTAATGAGTGGCAGCTTTGAGACCCTCACCACTGCTGTATGGGTGAGAGAGGTGGAGAGACGAAGACAAACCTAATTGAGCCGAGTGGATTGTGGGATTGGCACGCTGTGGGACTCTGCGCGGCCTTGGCTGGCCGGCCGGCTGTGGAGAACTCAGAGCCTCCCTGAAGTGCTGCCCAGCACAGACAGTAAGAGAAATGAAAAAAAAACTAACCACAGGGGGGGAGCTTTGGCCTTTGTGTAGGACAATTAATTAAAATCCATTTGTTTCTTTGATGCATACATTCTGTTTTCATCGTAAATGCTGACCACAGAGAGAGGAGATTGCAGCCAAACTGGAACCGTCCCATGCAAACCGCAGCCAGCTGAGGGCTTTCAGGGAGCTGCTGCTGAATATGAAAGAGAGAGAACAAGCGGCTGCTCTGAATTAAAAAGGACAAAGACAACTGCTGGGTCCTCTGCTAGAGAATCAGATCAAATCTAATCAAATTTTACCTTTGATTTTAAGATTCAACTAAGTAACAAAAAAAAATTTGGAAAACTTGACTCTTGGTGCAAATTGCACTTTAACATCAAACTACGACTGCAGTGCATGGAAATTATTTGAACTGCACTACGCTACAGGTATTGTCACCACATCTACGCTCATGGTTTGTGGTGCAGTCCTGATCGATCTGCCTGCTCCCTCTTTAACTCATATGCTGGAACCAAAAGTGATCAGCTGTATGGGTGTGGACAGCACATTACTTCTCTCTGTCTCAACTTGTATACCAATTGCCACTTTGAGCAAAGTTGCACAAAGGATTGCTTTTGAAAACCTAAGAAGTAGATGTATCAATCGTTTAATACGAGTTCTCGGTTGGTCACGTCAACATTTTCCAGTAATATGCTTAAAATGCTGTAATTAATAAAAGACATTTGCAAATGCCAGCTGTGAATTTGCTGTTCATTATTGATTGGAATCAATAACGAATCACAATAATGAGGTGACAGAGAAAATGCCAAAGTGTTCTCTGCCTGTATGGAGCATGAAGTAACACAGAAATGACCTTCAATAATAGTTATCTGGGGTTTCTGGTGCCTTTTAAAGATTGACTATTGACTTGGACTTCGGATGCTTTTCAGCAAATTTTAGTTTTTTTACACATTCATACTTTTTGTTTTTCCTATCTGTCTTTGGTCATAAATGGCATCAGTTTCCTTCTGGTCTTTCTCAGACATTAGCTTTTAGCTTTACTGGTCAGATTGTAAAGCTTTCCTACTAAGTTAACGTGTATAAATTTTATCCTGAATTTCATATTTTGAAACATTTAAAATCAAATTGTCCTTAGTCTTATGACAAAATAATTTTCTTAGCCAAGGATCGATGTTTGCTCTCACGGTTTTTGTAAAGTGACCTGTTTTGGCTCAGGAGGAGCAGCAACATTTCTGCTTCTTATGCAGACGGAGGAAAACCTCAGAGGGAGGAAGGATGAAGGTTTTTCCTCCTCCTCCACCTCCCTTCAGTTCTGAGGATGAGACAGTGAGAACAGCTTCAAGGTGGACTTGCAGGATACACACACACACACACACACACACGCACACACGCACTCATAGTATGTCTTTCTATCTTCACAAGGACTTTCCATTGACTTCCATTCATTTTGCATTCATTTCTCTAGCCTAACCCTGACCCTAACCATTGCCAGTACATGTCTAACACTTAACCTTACCTAAACTTAATTCACACATTGGTTATAAATCTAACCCATAATCCAAAAACAGCACTTCTGTTTCTGAAACAAACTATGTTCTCAGGGCCCCATGAGGAGCAGTCGGTCTGCACAATGTAGTAAGTGTTAGGAAAATGGTCCTTACAATGCATCAAATACAAGACATGAGCGCACACACACACACACACACACACACACACACACACACACACACACACACACACACACACACACACACACACACAGATCCATGACCGTGATCCCACAGGGACTGAGAGTAACACCATTGGAAGGTGGATAAAGCAGTACCCTGACGCTGGGATTTGAATAATTCTGCATCGTAGACACAAGCTGCATAACAAGAGAAAATGGAAAAGATAGATTAAATTAGAAAATAAAGAGGATGAGAAAATGAAGTTTTTGTTTCTGCGACCTTACCTTTTGTCAAATATCAAAGCTGGCGATTATCAGTCAGTGCCCCCAAATTACATTTATTCTTTGTTTTTATTAATTGATGTTATTTTACTGGATCCCAACCTTCAATTAATAATCTCCTAAACTGAGCAGCTTGTTCAGCATTTCTATATCCTGTCTCATATTTATAATTTGCATGATCAGCGCCCCCATCTGTTCTTCACTCACATTAAAACCTCTTCACTGGCAGTCAGAAACATAACGCGCTATCTGAAGCACAGGAACATAAAACATGTATTGTCGCAGTTACTTAAATGTGGATATTAAAATGAGAGTTCATTACCACTCCATTTCAGCATTGGTGGAAATCACAAACGGCCGTCTTGTATTGAAAATGATGAACAAAGGATAATCACGTTTTGCAAACTGAAAATATTACCACCTATTAAACAGTAATCTCATCAAGCGCTGATATGTCGAAGATTACAAAAGCCCAAAGAAGGGTCTCCAATGACTGTAATTAAGGCCAACCCATCCAGTTGCAAATAAAGGCTATAAACCCATTATTATGTGGAGAATTAGAGGGAATTCTCTTTTCAGAAATGACTCAAGAATGGAAGTATGATTACCCTTTTCTCTCTTTTACTTGGTCTTTTTTTAATCGCAGCAGAGGGCTAATCTTTGTGCAGCCTCAGACAGAACAGCAACAGCGCCCCGGAGAAATATGTTGGAATAAATGGACGGGGGGATTGTGTGTATGTGTGTGTGTGTGTGTGTGTGTGTGTGTGTGTGTGTGCATGAGAAACCAAGGCAGCCCCCCCACACCAAAAAAAATGCCATTTCCTGTTCAACACTCCCTTCTAATAAGAAAGTGAGGAATCTGATGGAGTTTCTTTAATCACAAAGGGATGGATTTGGTGTCTTCTGTGTGCTAATTTATTCATTCAAAAAGTCATAATATCTCAGCAGCAGGCAACGGATCACATAACACGCACCGGGCTTTTTCTCTCCTCCGTCATTTTCTTTAACTGAAAACCAAAGAAGAAGAAAAAATGAAGCTCTTCTCAAAAGCCAGAAGAAAAGTCTTTATTTTGCAATACCTTGGATAAAATGTTGTATCGTGTATTTCATGGACAAACCAAAATGTAGACAAAATTTTGTAACTCTACTTTAACTTTTCAAATGGCAGGCAGTGGATTATGATGCAACGCATTGGAAATAAAATGTTTTCAATCCCTTTTACAACATTTAAATGTTATAGTGTGACTTTTTGGTAGCGAAATATGATTTAAAAACCGTAAATAAAATGACATTAATCACAATGGGATTGTGCTGGGAGAAAAAGTTCCATTGCTTATCAATAATGTACAATAAAAACACCCTTTAAAGTTTCTTGATGTAAATGTGTCAAGTGTGCTAAAATGAAAAGGCAGTATTTCCACTTTCAACACTTACTGTGGCAACATTTTCACAAATAGGCTGGACAGGACGATCTCCTTTATTGAGAAGCAAATAAAAAAAAAGACAATTAGTGAAGATATTACCTCTTTTATTTGGCCGTATAAGCTTATTTGAGGTATTTTTCTCTCTTGAAACTCATAATACAGAGTTGAAATATAACACTGACATGTATTTTAAGTATGAACAGGCTTTTCTTCCTCAGGTGCGTTTTCTCTTGTCAGCCACCCAGTTAATCACCAAAGTTACATTTCCGACTGTATCTCAGGTTGATGGGATCATTTATTTTCCGGAAGGGTCAATGACTTATTCATTAAAGAAATGTCAACATTTTGCATGGTGAGCTACCAAAAAACAGAAAGTCTGTAGAGGTGCTGAGAGTCCAGGATTGCATGTTTTTCTAAAGCTTTCAAAGAGCATAAATATGCCCAATTTCAACTTAACCAGGTTTCTGGTTGCTCTTTAACTCTGTCACTCGCAAATTCTAACAATTCAGCTCTAAGAGCAGAATTTGTATTTTACTTGGTGAGTGAAAGAGTGACTCTCAAAAAAACAAAGGACTAACTGACTTTGAAGTATGAAAATCTTCCTTCAGTGTAACTTAAGAAAACTGTTGTGAATTTCAAGCTAAAAATGTCACAACAAACCTTTTTCTCCCACACAAACACACAGCAGCCATTCAACAGTTAGAGCAATTCATCTCCGACTGGTTTTATCTGACCTGAGCCGAGTGTTTTACTCAGCATGGTCTGGCGTGCCGAGCACTCTCACTCTTGGGGATGTGTGTGTGTGTGTGTGTGTGTGTGTGTGTGTGTGTGTGTGTGTGTGTGTGTGTGTGTGTGTGTGTGTGTGTGTGCCCTCTGCCTTGTTCACCGGCCCTTCTTACAACCTGTCTCAGAGATAAGAGGCAACGCTTTTTCATTCCAGGAAACTCTCCGTCTCTGTTCTTGTAGCTGGGACCGGTGAGGTTTCTGACTTCATCCCGTCAATACGATGGGATAAGAAGTCCGACTGAAAGTTCATTAATTCCTGAGTAACCTCTGCCTGGGGTAGGATAATATCCCCTCTGCTCTATTGATGTTGCTGTTCCCAGGGTGAGAGTGCTGGCAGCTTCATCCATGCAGCATACATAGTCATGTCTGTCTTGATTTGACTTTTTCTTTCAGCAGCAACTGTCCAATTTTCAGGAGTGTGATTTACAGGTGGTGAAAGAAGATATTAAAAACATCTAAAGTTAAAGAAAGAAATAGATCAGAATGAAAACAAATGACCTGAAAACATGTTTTACAGCCCAGGTCTTAATCTCTGACCTCAAATAGATGGAGTAACTTCAGAAATCTGCCCTCATATATGAAGTTTGAGAGAATGCCACATTGGTAAATCTTAAAAAAATGAAAAATTAGTAGCATACCTTAGATTCTAAAAAGTTATCTTTTTAATAGGGCAGCGTCTCTGCTTTTAAACACCTGCATTAAGAAAATGCATCCTGTTTTTTTTTTCTTTTTCCGTCTGCATCAGTCAGTTGCAGCTGCCTCTGCTCTGGCGGCGCAGCGCAGGACCTTGGCCTCTAAGGTCAAGAGCTGTTTCAAAAAGCCTGAGGTGTTGCCTCTTGATCAGGGATAACAAAAGAACAGAGTGATGGTCTGTACTGAACATCACCCGTCATCCCAGCTCTTCACCCCGTCAGTAACAACACAGATCTGTGATATATTTTTTTTAAGTAAAAAACCTGACATCGCCCAATCCACTATTTTTCTCACAACTGTTGAGTCAATGTTTTGCAAAAAAAGATAGAAAGTGGGCAGAGATGAAATAAGAGCTGTTACTTCAGAAGATAGGACCAACAGAAACAAGAACATATTTTATTAAAGTCATGTTCTGCCAAAATTCTTGGCTTATATGGGTCTTTATGAAATCTCATGGGGTACACTGTGAAACAGTTCACCTTCGAACCCCAGTCTTTACAGATCAATAGGTCTCAGGTTGGGTCTTTGAATATTTGAGATGCAGCACATCAAAACCGCAAACAATCCACCAAAACACAAATGTAAAAACACCTTAAAACATTTCTAGAAAATAGGGACTAAGTTCTTGCTAAACGTACTCATTGATTTAATAAAGAAATCAGGCCATGCTTTAAATATCAGTTTCAAAGATTTATGGAGTAATCCGGAGCTGTTTCAGAGTGTGGTGATTAAAATACTGGACTTTCCTGTTTAGTCAAACACTGCTGCTATAGGTTTCAGCCAATAACATGGAAGTTTGACAGGAACTCATGACTCATTTTCATCACTAAATCATCACCCAACCCCACAGTGGTACTGAGCTGTTTGAGGGGAAAAAGACCCAAACTCAGGTTTACAGGTTTGTGTTAAATGCTCACCTATATTCAGATCAGACAACTTTTGCTGTCAGGGTAAATACCATGAGAGAAGCAAAGGGAATCTCTACACTGTCATCCAGCTGCAAACTTTCTCCGGAGTAAAACAATCATATAAATTCCTTTGGAACAAAAACACAGAAGCAAGACATAGACACCTTGAAGCTGGCAGATGTAGAGTCTTACTTTGGAGATGAGAACATCAACCTGGAAGATACTGCCGAAAAGAAAACAACACCAAGGTAACGTATATGACCAGAGGCATTAATGTCTGCAGGAATACTGTTCAGTTTCTAATGGGCAGAGTTTTAATATAATGGTACTTCTGGCTAGAAGTTTCCAAATAAAATAACTTCTTGTTCTGTTTATTCAGAAATTTAACAATTTAGTTTATTTACCAACTGCACTCTGCCTTGGTGATTATTTTGTAACATATATCTAAATTTTAACATTACTATTTAGAAGTTTCAAATGTGGATTTGCAAAATAGTGCCGCATTATTATGAATAATTCTCAAACTGTGTGTGAGGAGAAGAAAACCCTATTACAAAATATAATGGAGTTGACAATATAAAGAATATAAAAAGGTGGTAACCTTGTTGGTTCTTTCAGAACTTCAACAATTAAAAGGATATTCAGGCCAAATATTTTCCATAAATCATAAATGCCTGCAACAGTAAATATTACATTTGGTCAATTTTCTATACAATTTAAAAATTTAAATACATTCTCCTTGTATGTCCCACATGAATGAGTTTAGGTTTCACTGAAGTAATGGTGCATTTTTATGGGAATTCAGAATCTGCTGCGGAGAGACTTATTCCAAGAGCTGTGCTGCTTATCCTGACCAAAAAGTTATGGAAACAATATGTATGAAAATGAGTCAGAGTGTCAAAAGTGGTTTGTACCATAAGCAGCCTGCTGCTCCCAAACTGATGAGAGGCTTATCCTGGGTTTGTGGGACCAATAGACTGACGTTTTTCTTCCTTCTTGGGGGTATCTCTACTTTGGCATGCAGAGCCATTTAATAGTTTCTCAGTGCAGTTGGCATGACTACCGGTGCAGAACGGCAACTTAAATCTGCCATCTGAATCTCAGTGAACCTGCAATAATCATTGGACAATCTCTGTATTAACATCCGGCTTCTGTCAGTGTTGCTCGTTCCCCTTCATGCCTTAGACCAGCACGAAGAGGGTCTTTCTCTCTAACAGGAAAACGGATAGAAAATCAGGGTTCTAACATCATTACCTACCAAAGCCTTTCTTATTTTCCCTGACCCTACTCCTGCCATTTGTCTCTTACAATATGAAAAAAGAGAGACACAAGGTGGGGTCGGGTTAGCAAAGGGCGGTTAGGGTTGTTTCAAACAATAAGAATTGGAATAACAAGGAAAGGCAAGAGGCTCTGGTGGTGGCTTACTGGATCCATGTAAATCCCCGGAACATGGAGGGGAATGTTACGGGGAATGTAGCAGGCAATGTGCAAACGTAAGCCCTTTAACAGCCGCTGGCCCTGATTAAAGCAGCACATTAAGATGCCACGGGCAGCTGAAAACATGGCCAAACCCGGGTCCAAACTCTGGGTTATTTATTAGCTGGCATTGCTAACAAGTATCGACTGGCCTGAATTAATGTGCTCTTTCCTCTTTTGCAGCTCTTGACGTGTTTAGTGCCACGGCCATTTGTAAAGGCGCAAGACTCTTGTGACCTCATTCCCTATTACAGCAGAATTTGTGGGTACTGTATTTGATGTCCGACGATAAGGAAACATTGTCCAAAAGAAGAAGACTATGAAGGCTGCTGCAACAAACCCACAGCATTTCTGTCCATCATTTATTTTGTTTTATAAAATGTTTCAAATATATATACATTAATCATTTTAGGGTTGCTCAACCTTTCGTTCATGCAGTTAAAACGTCGTCATTGTTTGATCTGGGTTTTGTCAGGATCCTGGTCAATGTGTGTGTTAAACTTCTTTCTGGAAGAGAACATTTCTGCTGGAGGGCGTGGCCAACATATTACACACCTGGCTGCAATTATCTAATCACTTGCAGGAGATTTAAGGAGGTGCTGGAGGATCCTTCTTTGCATAATGGTCAGCATTTTTCAGCTGAAGACTCGTTGCTGGTTTCCATAAATGCCTAAAAAGTCAACAGTCCTACTGAAATTATCATCACCTAAGATGGCAACATGTTTCAATCAATCACATTTTAAAAGACTCCACTTTACTTTTGAGATAACGATTGATTAAACATTTTGTACCATGATAAGTACCTTCCCCAAAGTTCTGGGACACTTAAAGTTTTCAAAGGCATAATTTACTTTTCTGACTTAACTAAGCCTTCTGGTCCCATGAAACCTTCAAAGAGCATTGCTGAGGTAAAGCCCAGTTGAAGTCACCTTTCAGATACCTCCATCTGTTGCTGACTGGTCTCTCTACACTCGCTCCAATCGCTGCAATGCCATCTGATGTGCTGAACTCCAGAGACGCCAAAAAACAAGTCAAAACGACTAAACTTAAAGTAGCCTTAACTAAGTTTCTGGGAGTGTGGCCAGCTAGCTGAGAGCCACTGAGGTGATGGACAACAAAGAGAGACCCTTCTCTGCTCCATATGGCAGGTTTGAAAAGGCTGCAGTAGTAGAGACAAGACACTTTACGCCAGTAACGCTCAGTATTAACAAGCTGGTAGGTTCACAAAAAGAAGCTTGCAGAGAATTGAAAGATGGGACAAAATGAAGCAGATTTTAAGATTGGATCAGTATGTAGAAAAAGTCTAATCAGACACTTCTTTAAATGCATGTATATTTCATTCTTATACAGAGTGTTCTGTATTTAGATTAGGCTGCAACTGACCACAAAATACTTTAAATGTTATCCTCCAGTCTGACATCTGCGATTTTAAACAACTGTACCAAATATTAAGTCCTATATTTCTATTGTGTCATAAACATTTTCCATGTAATAAAGTGACAACTAATTTTAAAAGTCGTACAATGTGATTTTTGAGAGGTTTTTTAGATCCTGTTTCTCAAGGTTAAGGTGACCTGCGAAGAAAATTATACATGTATCCGTGCTTTGTAAATGGGAAAACTGAAATGTGAGTGGTGCATCAAATATCCATTTTCCCCATCGTTCACAAGACATTAGCAGTAACTAAGAATTAATAGGAGTTTGAAATGTGTAGTATTTGCTATTTTAAATGCTGAAGAATTAGCTGATTAGGTTTAGGATTAATAAAAAATAAACAATGTAGTTTTCAGTGTTTTGTTCAGTAGCAACATGTTCTCTGTTGGAGGCTATGAAGTACCAGAATGAAATGCTTATAATGAGACTCACATCATCCAATGAGCAAAGAAAACAAAATACCTGTTGCCATCACAAAGTGACGTTGAAGTTTGAAATCAAGGTTTGTGAGACTTTTCCACTTAATATTCCACCTCCCAGGATACGTCTGGGTAAAGTTTAGGCTATGTATAACTAGGACCAGGTGTTCAGGAGGCAATTACTGTTCAGAAGAAAACCCTGATAAGTATCAAAATTAAATCTCAATTAACTTAATCTAAACTAAGAACCTAGAAGCAAACCCAAGGGCTTACACTCATCTCATGGGTAGGGAAACTAATTTGTCCATTTTGAAGCAACAATTGATCGAGACATACAGTATGCCTCAATCAATACACCGACTTCGTGACCAAGTAGCAGGTAGCATGTAAAGGCCAGTTTCTATCCTTACAAATCCCTGAATGTCACCCATTCCATTGGATTGACAAAATAATATGCACCCTCGCTTTATGCCAGCAGATTGAAAAAAAACATAAAGGAAAGGACGTGGGGCGCATTTGGACTCCCCCCCTTCTCTCTTTTTAATCAGAGGAGGAAGACTGACATGTCCAATCATAACAAAACATCAGCTGGTAAATGGGCCTTCGCAATCACTGTCAGCCAGCCTCCATTAGAGAGACCCCCTTTCCTGGACATCAATCAACGCTTTATGGACCGCTTCCTTCATTCATTATTTAATTACAACACTTTCTTTATTTATTTAACAACTGAAGACTTTTTGTGCGGCTTAATCACTTCTTTGTTGGCAATCACATTTTTCCGTCTTGTTTATATCTGTTTTTTTTTCTCTTCCTTCTTTTATCGTTTTTTTGGGTAATAACTTTGTTCTTCTGTTCTGTCCCCAGTGAATAAAAGCACAGAGAACAACAGTGCTGGTCCTGTCAGCTCCAAGCACGACTGCTGCAAGCTCAAAGCAGAACCGTCAAAGCAGACTGTGACACATTTGATCAATTTTGAATGTGTTAAAAGTGATCTTCTAAACAGCGCCGTTCTGCTCTCCAGTTCCACAACACTCAGTGAAAGGAAAACAGCATCCCTTCAAAAAGTGGCACGGCTTCGGCAGAAATCATATGCAAAATAGCACAGTGTGGAAATGTGGAATTATTTCCTGAAATTAAGCCCATTAGCCATGAAATTATTTGCTTTCATTTAAGAAACCATGCAATCCAATTCGAGGTGGCACCAGCACACTACATCTCTTTCCAATTTCCCGCTGATCCTGTGGAACTGAACATGCACAAAAGAAGGTGCGTGGGTCACCTAAGTATAGACATCAGGGATATATCCCACTGAGAATCAGATTGGAATGGGAGATTAGCGAGGCTTTATCAAGATTTTATTCAAATCTCCTCAGCAGCCAGTAAAGTTTTTTTTTTTTTGTCTGGGTAACACTTGAGCAAAGTTTCATTAAAGAACAAAAACTGGGCACACAAAGTTGAATGCTATGGAAAAACACAGTCAATGAAAAATATACCTTGTACAAAACAGATTTAGTTGCAGTCCATTTATCCTGACAGCAAAAAAATGTTATCCATTGTCATCATCTATGTCCGCTTATGGTATAGTTTTTGTTAGCCTTAATGTGGTACTGTAATCAGCATTTCTGTTCGTCTCAGGTCACATATATCTCATCTACAGCCCAGTAAAGTGGATATGGTTTCATATAGATGAAAGAGGATGTTCTCACGTTTCACTGTTGTACTGACTCTGACAAACAGTACAACAATGTGAAGCAGAAGGGAAGATGATTTTCACTCAGTCTGTAGATGCTTTTTCTCAAAACTGTTGCTACAACAATGAGGATATTGCTGTGGCTTTGGTCAAAGCACAAGCACACACAGGTGGCAATTCTGAAACTCATGCATGCACCAGTTCGAGCTTCATCTGCAGTGCATGGTCCTGTTACCAGATTCCCATACCCTATCTGAGGCAAAATATTTCAATCTACAATTGTTTTCTGGGTCTAGAAACAGCCTCATCTCACAGATTTGCCTTCATTTCAACATAAAATGAATGTCAAATGTTAGGAAAATCAGCCTTTAGAACACATTCATGTTTGCTACTGGTAAACATACAGGTTAATATATATGGGAACAGGTTCAACAGTAAAAACAGTAGAAGGTGTGAAAGTCTGAGGCACATTGTCCTATCAAACCGTTAGCACAGGTGCTGCTCAGTCAACCTGTTGCCATGAGCTGTGGTTTGCTGACACGGGAAGTTCGATTCAGACATATGAAAAGACTAAACGAGTGCATGCATCCAGTCTACCAGCAACACACATGCAGATAGGGGTTGATAAGCCGCATCCTGTGTCTGGGTGAGAGCGACCAGTGTGCCTTGATGTGCGCAATCCGAGTCCCAGGGCCACGAGAGCTCACTGCACACCAATGCTAGAGTTGCTCTGGAAGGAAACCAGAAGATTTCAAATCAGTTTATACGTTTTTGGAAAAGTTGTATCTTGATTCAAGCATATTGATTAGCAAGTAATATTTTACTTCAGAAGTTTTTGTTGTTATAATCTCAGACTGTTTTTATTTGTATCTGTAGGATAGTTTTTGGTATAGATAAAAGGTCGATTAGGAAAACAGCAAATCTATCTACTGTTTCCTTGCTGTGTTACAGATCCTCCTGGGAGATTTAAAGGCATCTCCAGCCCAGAAGGGAAGCAATAAGTGTCATAGCACACACTTCATTTAGACATGATATGCAAAATTTTCAATTTCTGTGATAATCTGAACATCAACAAACCTCCGGACACAACAGCTTTGGTTTATTTGAATATTGATGTGGCATAAAAGGTTAATTTTAGAGTTTTACAAATTATGACATTTAAGAGCCAGAATGTTCAACAACTGTGTTAGAGTATTTATTATTTAGCACCACATTTCACAGAAACTGAGTCCATTTCATCAGGTAACATCAGAGTAATGTTTCCAGGAATAAACTGAACTAAAGAAACAAAGTGTTAACTGACTTGAAGAACTGGAAACACTGCAACATGTCTTTAACACCTGCACAGCCCCTGGCCCCCTCACCCTTATTGTCTGGCATTCCCTTGTTCACAGAACATCCTCCGCCATAATCCCACCACCCCTTCCATATGCCTTAATCATGACCTGCTTTGGCCTCCTTTGGCTGAATAAAAAGGGATAATTGGCTATCATTGTCTTTCTGTTGCGCCGCGGTGGCAGTGACAGCAAAACGCAGGTGTCCAGATGCCAAGACCTTGGCTCTTAAGGCCTTAATTAGGGCAAACCTGAGGACTAGGAAAAGACCAATTAGACCCCCATAACACACAAACACAGCAGACAGAATATACTACAGCTTGCAGTTGTTAAAATGTCTTATTTCTTTTTTTTTCCATTCAGATACATAAGGACTAATGTTTTAGTCACAAACATTAACAGGTGCCTCTGTCTGAACTATACCTCCAGGGTCATTTCATGAGCAGCCATACTCTGTCTTCCTTGATCAAGTGGCTCAAGTCCATTAAATGATATCTGTGTACAGAAGGAAAAAAAACCTGAGGGAATAATTAATTAAATGCAATTTAAGAAGCATAACTATGTATCACCATCATAGTGTCAGTGGTATTCAAATGACCTAGTCTCTTATTCCTTTTCTAACTGTGAATTTGCATTGAGAATTCATTCAAATGCATCTTAGATTAATCAGAGCAAACGCTTCTGAATGCCATAAAAAAGGACCTTTTAGAATGGTAACCAAGCACCCTTACATGTATCTACATTATTCATGAGAGCGATTTGGATAATGCTGCCTCTGACTATTAGTCCCCTTATGGTGTGTTAACATGTATTAAGAGTGATTTGATGAGATGTGGATTCATAGGGAATGGGGCTGTCAATTACCACTGGAGTTAATAGGGTTGAGTGAGCAAATGGTGCGAGCAAATTTCATGCAGTTCGCACTCATGCAACATTAATGCGGATCTTTAGGAGCAAGACTTTGAAATCCCTGCATGTCCGCACAATGCACAACCTAGAAAAGCTGCTACTAATCAATTATGAGAGTTGGCAGAGACAGTTCAGATGGTTTCCTAATGTGCATTAAGTTATGAAAAGTTTCAGCTGCTCCACAGGTAATTGGATAAATGTCACAATAGGAGGAAAATACCAAATTTCTTCAGGAGACATCCAGGTAATTAGGTGACAAAGGGGATATTTCTAACATATTTGAGGAAAATTTGTTTTGGTTTTTGCAGCTTTTAATCTCCTTTCTGTACTTTTGTTGGACAAAGAACTATGGCTAACCAACCTAAGCATATTTACAAGTCATTTGGTAGATAAAAAGGTGGTGCTTAAGGCTATAGGAAAGTCAAAAAAGTCCTGCCTCAAGTAGAGGAGTTTATCTGGGGATCTTGTTCATGAATGAGTGAAGAAGGGAGATGGAGATCAACAGACGGATTGGGGCAGCGTCTGTCGTGAAGCGGTTCTGTACCGGTCCGTCATGGTGAAGAGAGAGCTGAGTCAAAAAGCAAAGCTCTCGATTTACCGGTCGATCTACGTTCCCACCCTCATCTATGGTCATGAGCTTTGGGTCATGACCGAAAAAACAAGATCACGGATACGAGCGGTCGAAATGGGTTTCCTCTGCTGGGTGGCTGAGCTCTAACTTAGAGAGAGAAGCTCGGTCATCAGGGAGGGACTCAGAGTCGAGCCACTGCTCATCCACGTTGAGAGGAGCCATTTGATGTGGCTCGGGCATCTGGTCAGGATGCCTCCTGGACGCCTCCCTGGTGAGGAGTTCCGGGCAAGTCCCACCGGGAGGAGGCCCCGAGGAAGACCCAGGACACGCTGGAGGGACTAGGTCTCTCGGCTGGCCTGGGAACGCCTTGGGGTTCCCCCGGAGGAGCTGGAAGAAGAGGCTGGGGAGGAAAGTCTGGGCCTCCCTACTGCAGCTGCCACTCACAGGTTCTTATATTCACCGAGTTCCTTTCCATCTTAAACTCTAACCCTTAAAACCATTCATGTTTTAGTTACGACACCATTCATCTAGTCAAACATTAGTCACTTTCTTTTGATGTAGTCAAAAGAAAGTGGGTGCAAGACTTTCTTTAAACTACATCCACTTCTCCAAGAGGACAAGAACATAACTCACTTAGCAACTGAGGATATAACTTAATCAATTTAAAATATCTGAAACTACCTTAACATTGAATCCTTTAATGATTAGACAGACATATAAGAACTAAACTTGTGTCAAAATATGAACTTTTCTAAGAGAAACTATTTGATCAGAAAGTTAATTAGCAGATATTTGGATACTAGATTCCTTTTTGTGCTGCACAGTGGTGCAGGTCTCATTTTTGGATTGAACTGAGGGAGATTTTGGGTTATAATTTTGGTTTGTTCTTCCTGGACAAACATGGATTCTCTCAGGGTTCTCTGGTTCCTTCTCATCTTCATGTTAGGTGTATTGGTCTCAATTTCATTTGATTCTGTGAGTGGGTGATTGTTTTTTTAATGCATAGCTAATATGTATTCATTCACTAAATGAATGACGTATTTTAAAATGTGTTAGGGATTTGATGCAAATAACTGCAGATCTGCCTTGCACCTTAACGCATTAAAATACAGTGCATTACATTTTTTTAGGTAGAAAAACCTTCAGCATTGTCTTGTTACACATTTGTCACAGAAGAATGCAAAGTCTCACCAGCAACTAAGCTAAACTGTTATACATTTCTTCAACATATTGAAAGTTCTATGACATGAGAATCACACGATAGCATCTGCTAAGAAGGCTAAGTTTCAAAAAAGACGTTGGAGGTAAACGATCCTACAAACAAAGGCCAGAGGTCAGCAGAGATGCCTTATGGATTAGCTAGATTCCCCAATTGAGTTTGTCATCGCTTGGCAAACTCAATTGGGGAATCAAAGATCCTCAAAGTCTTTAAGCCTGATCATTGGAAATCTTGTGCAGCAACAATTTAGATGATACAATTTTGTTTGAAAAATGGTGTATAACCCTGAAAAGAAATCCACAATATGACTGCTGTTTAGAAGGGTATACCATGAAAGATTAGTCTTAATGTGGTAAGCATTTCTTTTTTGCAGAATTAGTTATTTCCAGTCATTCAAGAAAAAGTGCTATTTGGCTATTTTCCCAGTTGAAAAAGTAGTAAAAGAATCTGCAATCTCCATCAATAATGTGTGGAAAAATAAAGCATGTTTTAATAAAAACTGAAATATAAAATTAATAGGAAAAAAACACAAATACTTTATGACTACTTAATAACTAAGCTTCCTTCTGGGCACACACATACGACCCCGTTAACAAGCCATGTGATTGGCTAAGGATCGTTTCATCTTTACTGTCCTTTTTGAGACTTTCTTGAAAGGACAGTTGTATTGTAAGCTTTGACGCCATCATGATAATCTTTTGCCAGCCGAATATGATGCTTATCTTAATAATGACCATCAAAAGTTTATTTTAATGCTGAGATCGGCACTGGCACTCGTCCCCTGGGGAAGGACTTCATAGAGATTGGAGCAGCTAGATCTTATCCAGTTTCGCGGTTATCAGATCTGCTGCAGAGAAAGTGACTTCCCAAACTGGGTTTACTGGAGTAGAGTGTGAAAGCAAACCATGTAGAGGGCAGGTATGAGTAACACTGTGCACACATTGCTGAAAGTGCACTCTGAGGCGCTGCTTTCTATTCATTTAAATCTGTAAAATGCTGCTCACTCTTAGGACAGAAGTGGGTTTTAGCGATCACATCTCTTTATCTACATGGCTGACACCATGGCTTGAACCATTCCTCCATTCCCCACCCCTTCATTACACACATTTTGTTCAAACAATATGGCATCAGAGATTTGGAGACCTGATCAAACCAGTTTGCGCTAGATGGAAACCGTATTCCATCACATTGTATCAGATAATCTTGTAAAAACAGTGGAAGAGCCCGAATGCCTGAGGCAAAAACAATTTAAGCCGCAGCAGCAAAGGCCCTTCAGTCGGCGAGGAGCCCTAAATTAACAAATTAAAGTGTGAAGTCCTCTGCTAAAGTTTTAGAGGAGGCATTCTAGTGGCTTGTGTTGCTTGCAAAATGACTTTTCAGTTACGACCCATTAGCTAATTAGCTAAAGCCTACAAGCGAAGCAATTTGCATTAAAAATACAAACATAGAACCATTCAAACCTGAAAGTGTCCTTTAACTCTTTTTACATGGACAATTACAGATAACATACATGTGCTGTGCATAGAATTCCCATTCATTTTCATACCCTAATGATGGAGATGATTCAATTTAAATAAAAAAATAATGCAGCTAAACTATAATAAGATATATATATATACAATTTGTGTTTATGAGCCAGACCTTCAGTGTTGTGCTGCAGAGTCAGAGTTATTAAGCCAAACTGAGTGAATTACCCTGATGAATGAGCAGCAACAGGCACCTGAAATACTTGGGTTTATTGAGCAGATCCACATGGCTTCAGATGAAACCTTTTGTAAGTGAGTACAAGAGAAAAGAATAGAAACCAAAGGAGTGGGAACAGGATGGAAAGGAAAAAGATGAGAAGAGGAGAAGGCCTATTTATCAGTCTAATTATGAGAGACAGATCAGAGGCCCCAGCGCATAGCAGGATGGTCTGAGTCAGGGAAAAGAGTCCAGCCAGTCACACTGAATATTAATAGAAAGATGAGAGAAGGGGGAAGCATTTTATTAGAGCGACTAATGGTGGGTGTGAGTAAACCTCTTTTCCAATATCTGAGTTGCTCTGACATCTCATCTCTTGGCCTCTTTTGAATAGAGCAGCTCTGAGATAAGATGGACCACTGCAGGGCGACCTTCTCAGATTTCAATATGAGACACCAGATCTTAACCCTGCCTACACTAGACAGAAGAATATGAGGCCAAACTGGGAGCTGGACAGAGTTTGAATAATGATCTGAAGGATCCTGTGAAATTTAAAATAATGACAGCTGTATGCAGAATTGTTTGTTCGCTCCGCATGAAGCTCACCTTTATTTCTTCCCTGTTGGCGTTTATACTTCTGTGCACCTTTTTGAAGGTTAGAAAGGTTCCTGAAGTCCCACTTAAAAAGGCAATGAAGTATTTTTAGCTATTAAAGAACAACTCCAGATGGAACAGAATCTATCGCTCACTTTCTTTCTTTGACGAATCTGGAGAAATTTCAGAGGCCAAGCTTAACCTGAAAAGATGTACCTCCAGCTCTCGTATGGACCCTCACACAGTGGAAACATGTGATCAAAAATGATCTTAAAACAAAGACTAAAAGGAGCCATTCAGTCTGCTGTCAACAAAAAAAAAAAACGGAAGCATTTTTTTTGCTGACACTGAATTAAGGCCTTTGGAAAAGTTTCTTTTTTCCACTTTTTGTCAACAAGCCTGACTTCAAGACCACATTCTTCTCAGGTATGTCCATGTGTCCATGTCCAAGACAATTAAAAATCATATTCTGAACACACAGAGGATGAAGATAATAAATTATTAAGCCGGGCTGCCTTCAAGCCTAATAATATCCGAATAGAAAACACCAGAGAATTTAGAAACCAAAATGTTCTTGCTTTAACTGTCAGACAGATGCATTTTAAAATAAGCACTAAACTGATTCTTTCTGCAGATGTTCTGAAAGACAACTTCCCTGTAATAGAGTAGAAGATGTTTGCAAGAAAAAGTGAAAGGTGATAGAAGTGTGCAGGTTATCACAACTGTGCAGTAATGGACTGCTTAAGGAACAAATGGCATCTTAAACTGTTTGTTTCTAGCGCTTTTGTCACATTCTAATCCAAACCAAGCACAAATATGTACTCTAGTGTTAGGTTTTCATGTTAATATCTGTATTAAGATGATGAAATCTGAATGGCTGTTTTAGTCAGGCCAGATCTATTCAGCGTCGTCAGGAGTAAACCACGGATTCAACCTGTCATGGTGCTGGTTTCTCAATGTTCCCACAGTGTCTTTCCCATTTGACCGAATGATCCTGCTATATAGCTCCAACCCTCAGGCCTCCTCTCCATAATTGCTGCAGTTCCACCGCAAATTCATACAAGATTACAAACAGAGCGGGGAAGAGATTGAAATGCAATATCTTAATTGAGGACATTTACTGGGAGCATCTGCATTTTCATCAATAAAACTCCCTCCGTCGGTGGCGTGCACCTTGTCGCTTTTCTCCCTGTCTGACTGACCTCAATTTGTGGACTTCATCCAAAGGTGGACAGATATCTGCCCTTGTAGTCTGGGAAGTAATTACCAGTGTTACCGCCTCTTCCTTGGGGAGGGAAGATGTGACGCCTCGGCCAACGTTCCCATTTGGAGTTGGACCAGTTATTTCCTGTGGAATCAGACAGCATTAACCTCTTGGATGCAGATCCATTCGGCTGTAAATTAGCAACTAATTAGAAGGTGTTTGTCATCTTACAGAAAAGCTGCTGATGGGAAAAAAAGATCAATAAATTACAATAGATATAATAATATGCAAAAGAGCTACAGTGGACTGACACAGCTTTAACTTTTAGTTTAAGCGAAATTGGTCACAGTCACTTTCCCAATGAGATACTTGGTATACTGGTCATGAATGATACAACAAATAGATGTGTTGCCTAAGAAAATAAACTGATACAGGCTGGGTGTCTTTTCTCAATCTTTTATGAAGGGGGTGGGCATCCATGACTCTGTTACGTTTGTGGGTATTACACAATTACACATTTGAGTTAATCATCAATGGTGTATGACAACAGAGAAAATGAGAAAAAGAAATATGAAATGGGACGCATATAAGTACCTTAAAAATATAGAAATGGTGATTGAGTCACTAGGTTAATCGATCCTTGGGGCACCTTACACATTTCTTTCTCTGTCTGTGATCATGATTTCATCTGACATCTGATTTGAAGATCCTGCTTAGTCTCAAAAAGATTTTGGCATCTTTTTGACTGACACAACCAGATAAATCAGTTGCGTGCTACTTAAGATGAAGTCATCACGAAAACGTTTGTTTCCCTCAACAGTCTTCTTGATCATATTACTCAGTGGAAGCATATTCAGAAGTACCAGGCTGCTGCTTTGTTCTGCCAATCGCTGAACTGAAAAACCATCTGCTGCCAAGAAAAAGCTGAGATCCGGTGTATAAATTATCCACCAACAGGGATTACCCGGTGACAGTGAAAGTCTCTTGTTGTTTGTGTTTGTAGGTGAGCAGGTGAGATGGATTACAAGTAGGAGGTGTAATCCACAAGTTCTATTGTCTTCATAGAAGAATAAATATTCCTTATTGTCCTGCAGGCCTGTGACAAAGTGATTCAGTTTGTGTTCATCACTTGTCCCTTATTCCTAATTAATTTAATCTTTGTATAGTTGGTTAATTTAACTATTGCACAAGCAACTTGCTTCACTCACTATCCCAGATTTATTTGTTCAAGAATTGTTTTGCAGTTTACATGTTTATGTTTTGGTAAAAGTCAACACTTTTGGTCCGTTGGATGAATATGAATGTTTGCTTTATGGTAAGATACTTGTTTTTTCTTTTATACTCACCATTGCTTGTCCATTTTAGATGCTGTATCCTGAGCAGGTTTATGGGAGGGGCTGGCCCAGCATTTTCTGCTTACATGACTGTATGGCACTGATTGCATCACTGGGTTCTACCAAATAAAGGGTTTTCTTTTTTTAGTATTGTTTGTTTTTTTCCCTTAAAGTAACATTTTGAGTTGCCCTGTATTAAATTCTTTATTTTTCAGATCATTTAGTTATGTAGATGAATTTCTAAACTAGATTAATAATCTTATTCCTGTTTCTCTGTTTAGACTTTGTTGTTTGGTTTGACCTGCTCAGTGCAGGTGTGTTGCCAGTTTGGTGTAAGACCAGTAACACATTTAAGTTGCATTCTGATCCACACTCCATTCCAGTAGGTGGCAGTAATGCACACCTTTATGTTGCTTGCCAACTGCCATTGAAGAAGAAGAAGAAGAAGAAGAAGAAGAAGAAGAAGAAGAAGAAGAAGAAGAAGAAGAAGAAGAAGAAGAAGAAGAGCCTAGGACTTGTGGCTGATGCTGTTTTTTTTGTTAACCTGTTTTGACCATTAGACTAGACTACCTCACAAGGTCAAAACATAATTATAATCAAAGACCCCATCTACCTTGTTCTCTTTTTTCATGGCATTTACCCTACTCTGAACAGAGAGATTCTGTAGTTTGTTAAAAGACAAATTATATTTGTTCTTATAAGTCCTTATATCTTCAAACCACCTTTCTGAATTGAGCAGCCTCATTAAGCTTGATCACACGGACACCCTGCAGGCCAATCAGTGACAGGATACATCTCTATAAAGTTTTTTTTTGTCTCCATGTTGGACGTTTGGCTTAACATTTGTGGCCTCAGGTTTGAAATTGTTGACCTTTAGCTCAGACACCTCCTGCCAGGCCAATCAGTGGAAATCTGCAACACGTCAGAGTGCACCAGCATAATATACCATTAATTCTTGTTTTTTTATCCATTTTTTTTTCAAACTGCTGCCTGGCATCATTTCCCGTAAAAACATTGACATTTAATCAGAGCGCCCTCGTTGGGTCAATCAGTTTGAGTTGTTTCAAGTCACCAGAATCAAAGCTATTTTAGAAGGTCTATTATCTTTTTTTTTTAGTGTTTTTTTGTAAAAAAAAAATAAAAATAAAAAAAATATATTGTTGGTATTTCTTTATCTTCTCAGACCAGCGATGCCTAATTTGATTAACTTTATGTTGCTGTGCAAAAAATTGTCATATTGCTAAATTTCTGTCCAGGTACCATTTTGCAGAAACAAGCTTTAACTCCATATATATCCAAATCAATGTTACATATGCTGAATGAACATCTGCATAGTGTGTATCTTTATGTCTGTTTTTTCATTGTGGCTTGGCTAAAACAGACAGGAATGCTTAGCATACAGTGAGATTTATTCTTTGAGTATGTATTATTGTCAGGTTTTCCATTCACAAACTTGGAGCCATGTAGGAAGGAGCCTGAAGGTCTTGTTGCAGTGGAGTCAGAGTTGAAGTTAAGCATTCAGCCTGAATGGGCAAATAGGGAATGTAAAATACATTGTGAGCATCTTATCTGGTCACCAATAGATGGACAGTGAAGAAATTAAGTGTGTTGTAGTGAGTTAGTCTGTCTCAATGCTGAAAACATAAATCCGTTTATTTTGTCATCCTTCAGAGGCATTAAGACGCATAAACTCATTCTGAAAGGACAATTTTTTGCTCACACCACTAATGTTTTAAACACAACACTTACTCCAACTTGGTTGCCCCTTGTCACTAAATCTGTTCGTGGTGTTTGTGGACAGGATCTCGTGGCACAACTGTGGAAAGGAGGAACCATGAAAGAGGATACGGCATGAAAGGAAAGGAAAGAGCCTGAAACGAAGGATGCAGGCGAACTGCAACAAGAAAATACTCGTAAACATCATCTCTTCTCTGTTCCTGAGCTTCCTCTTTTGCTCTCCGTTATCTGATGAGTCTTGCTCAGCCTGTCATGACTGACTGATTGAGGCAGCCAGCCAGTCAGTGCTTCGCCATTCCCCAACCCTCCCCCCCTCCTGCACCACCTGATGTAAATAACCTCCCTGCTGGTTCAAGGTGGGACGTCACTTCGACTCCATTAGTTTATTTTATTACCACAGAAAGGCTGGACTTGGGAGCGTTTGTATGAAGGGGAAAAAAGAAGGGTGTGGGGGTGTCTTACACAGAGACTGAGGCGGTGAGGATGGAGATGGGCAAGAGAGATTAGGACAGACAGAGGAAGAGCTAGTGAGAAATAATGCAGAATGATAGAAAGAAGCAATCTGCAGGAGACAGACAGGCCTGAAAAAAACAAAAGGGATGGCGGCAGTTGATGTCAGATGGTGTGGTTGTTCCACCTGAGTTTCATATAAAGGCACAGAGACTTCGTTTCTTAAAAATATGAATAACATGGATATTTTATTATGCCATAACCACATGAAAATATTATTCCTGCTGCTGATGTTACAATTCGTTGACCTGATTGAGTGTCCTTTTATGGCATTGAATGTTTCCCCAGTGTCTTCTACATGCAGATGTTTTGGTTTGATGTTCACCTTTCACCACAATTGGGACAGAAACCCCTTCCATAGCGACGACATGCTGGTGATGTGGACTTAAGTTACTCCAGTGGTGCATCTGGAAGAAGCTCAATGTCTTTATAAGGACCAGGATGAGCCTCTTACTGCCCCTGAAATTGCCTGCAGATCTGAGAACTTGAGAAATATAAAGAACTGCCACCATAGTGTGTGGCAAATATTGGTTGCATAGCATAATACTTTTTAAAGTCAAGGTCAACATCATAAAAGTTGAGTCGACCTGTTAAAGTCTAATTAACTTCTGCATGCCTCATCTGGGTAAACTACCTGCTCCTCTGTTTAGACTATAAAAGGTAAATGAACACAACTTTATGTTGTCAATCTTGTTTTGTTTTCTTTGAACTGTATGTGTTGTAGGCCTTTTGAAAACACCACAGAAGCCTGACCTGACCACCAAGTACATGATTTTGGCCTGATCCAGCCCAAATTACAGGTTGGGTTTGGGATATAGCGCTAAACTCTGCCGCTGCACCGCAGTGTTAAGACACCGGCTCACTTCTGCCTCCACCGCTCCGTGCAGACAATGAGCAACGGTTGCTCATTTTTTCTGCCATTTCAGTGGAAATTAAGTCTTAAATGTAACAAAAGACAGTTATAAACAGTATTTAGTCACAGAAATTGAATAAAATTACATACCATACCTTTCAGATTTTTGTTTGAAACTAGTGTCATGTCTGTACTCTGAGCTAAACTTCATTTATTATCCTTTGGTCATAGAGACTGCATTGCTGGTTTTTGTGAAGGATTCCTATGATATCGTTGGCCTACTTTATCCTGGCAGAGTCAAATCAAAGCCAAAATTGAATTTTACATTTTGTAACATGATTTTGTTTTTTTGTTTTTTTTACTTTCTTCAGTGGACTATTCATGTTCAGCTCTTCTTCTTGCACACACATTCTGATATATCTTTTCATTGCTTCAGGAAAACATTAAAACTCACCGAGTTTCCACCCTAGCTGCTGGCTGTCGCCCGGATTTTTTTTTCATATTTTTATTTTTTTCTTAAAGGTTTCCTTTGTAATCATGGCCAGTGTGAGAAGTAAAGGCTGAAGCCAAGTGATAATGACGCTGATAGTGTCAATCATGCTTCACCTCTCTTGCGCTGTCTCTCCTGGCCTATCATCTCTGGGTTTCTTTCACTTCTCTGTTTCAAAGCCAAAAAAAAAAATAAAAATTACCTTCAGTGGTCAGATCTGTCAGATCTTATCTCTTCTCTCTGACTTTAATGTAAGCAGATTCTCAATCAGCCAAGATGAATCCAATCAAGGAGGGACGGGGCTGGGGGGGGAGGCACCACAAACTGGGGCACTTTTCCCAATGACTGCTGGAGGCCAGGAGATTAGAGGACAGAGAAACCGTGATGGAGGTTAGAAAGCCACACTTTCTGTGCCGTGTGCAGGAGTAAAGGCCTTTCAATTCAGAGATGCATTCATCACCTCTCCTTCCATTTGTCTAACCTTCCAGGCTGCTAACAACTGCAGAAATGCAAATTTTGGACCCTTTTTCTCTTACTTCAAATTATTTCCACCACATGGTCGCTGAAGGGGAAAACGGGAGGAGGCTGCTTTCCTGGAATCAGCATGACTACCGGTTGATTTATCCAAAAACTTTCCTCCTCTCCCTCTCTCCCTCCCTCCCATCCCTTCATCCCTGCACCACCAACGCCCGGTAACGGCTCTCCCTTGTCTCCTCCTCTCATTTCCAAAGCTTAACTTCATTGTCTCAAGCCCCTCTCTGCTTTCATCTTAAGACAAAGATTTATGTAAATCTTTGGGCCAGCGTTAATGCGGAGCGCCTTGTGAGAAATAGCATCCCTAAATCGTGGCATTGTTGTTGGAAATGACAAGGCAGGCCCGTTAATCCTACAATGCGATCATCCAAATGTGTCATAATGCCGTGTGTAGGCAGGCGAATCTGAATATCAAAAAAGATGCTGCACACCTCTTATGCGGCGCCTTCAGGACTTCCAGCGCTAACACACTTCTGTCTCCTCCTTCCTCTGCCTCTTTTAAACAACTCGCCCTGCTTTGTCACCTCGCCTGCATTCAGAACAGGGAATACATTTTTTTTTTTAAATCACGCGAGACGCCTCAGACTCGAGAAATCCTCCTCACATTAAGCTTCAGATGCGAGGCTTTGATTTACCTCGATAGTTGACGAACCGCGTTTGTATAATTAGGGTTTGGAATCAATCGATAGCTTGTGTTTTGTCGCCGAGATGTATTCATCACAAAATGAGCAATGTGACGTTTTGTGTCGGAGACAATATGGAGGATGAATGCAAGACAAAGGGACTCGCTGGCGCTGGACTCACCAACAACCAGCTACTTTTTTATTCGTTTATTTACTAGATAATGAGGAAGTGGGTGAGAAAATTTTATTTTCTAATTTCTGTTTTACAAAGAGCAATTAAAACAGCCATTTTAATGAACTGGACAGTGTCCAGACCGGTGAAGGATAACGGAAATAATTGGGAATGGCGCCAATGGAGGCCTTCATGATTGGCTGAGTTAAATGGTCGGTACCTCCCAGTCTAACCTCGTCTCCTTCCAAATCCTTCTACTTGATTCTGGTGGTGAAGGAGCCCCAGGGGTGGATTTTGTCAGGGAGAATAGTAGAGTTGATCTGGAAGGCTTAAGACCTTACTGTACCTGTCAACAGTGTGGCTTTGGCACTGACGACCAGCAGCTTAAGTCATTTCAAGTTTTTTTTTTCTCCTTTTTTTTAAACGAATAGGGGAGGAGGCACAGCGAGCGCTGACAGCCAGTCAGGGTCTTGAAATAATTCCATCCCTCTGAATAACCAGAGGTGTCTGTCTGAGTTAATCCTCCCCTACACACACACACACACACACACACACACACACACACACACACACACACACACACACACACACACACTCACATGTGTGCACACACTTTGGCTATAAAAGCATGTTTTGGGGCTGATAGCGGCAGAAAGGCGAGCCTGAAGTCCAACTCAGTTCTATTGACTGATTAAAGTCAATAAAAACCATCAAAGTAAATTACAGGTTTCCCCCAGAACTTGCTGCAGAAAACACAATGATATCAAAGGTCCAACAATGACTATCTATCGCAGCAGCGCATCAGGGTGACGTTTTAAGTTATATTCTTTCAGTGATGTGACTAAAACACAAAACACACAGCTCACAACAAAGGTTTGTTGAATTATTACTAAGCTTCAGCTCTTTTCTTGCAAATACAGTAAGCTAATCGTTTGACAAGGAGTGTTTGTTTCAGTTAAATTCTGCAACATGCAGAAGAGTTTAGGCTCGAGTGCGAAACGAACCCCCATCATCAACCCTCTACCGCCGTGCTTGACAGTTGGTCTGAAGCTTTTGAACTGGCTTTCTGATTTTGGTTTCTCCAATCGGTGTGCTCTGCCCTGTGGCCAAACATCTCTACTTTTATCTCATCAAACTAAAGGATATAGTTCCAGAAGGGTTTTGGTTTATAATTTGTGCTATTATATTATTTTTTAGGAAGATGAGGTTTTCCTCAAACTTATATAATTTCCATCCATTTCCTACTGACATGTCTTGAAACTGAACATGAAGAAGATAATTGAGTTCTCTTTGTTTTGCTCCTGAAAACTATGACACTGGAGTAAAGTTTCTGGGATGTGTATGCATACATATGCTCTCCATATATACTCTTATACTGATGGAGAGCAACACCTGCATCTCTAGGGTCATTACTGATGTTCCATGTTGGCATCTTATTAGCACACAGTTAAATGCTCTGCAGCAGTGGATCCTGTTTCTCAAGGCACACTGCCCTGCATGGCTTAGATGTTTCTCTGCTTTAATGCATCCGATTCAGATGACTGCAGCTCAGCAAAACTCTGTTAATCAGCCATAAATTGAAATCAGGTGTGCTGAAGCAGAGAAATGCCTAAACTATGTGTTTCAGGAGTGTTTTAAAGACCAGAGCAGCAAACTGGAACTGGACAAACTTTATTTATAGAAATGGTTACTTTGATGATCCTCTAACAATCAATGCATTTCATCCAGTTTTTATGAAGTACATACTGCTATATTGATTTCCGCCCCAAAAAGCTGATTTCACGAAATAATGTATCTGTAGAAAACACTTTTATAAATGCCAAGGTCTTCTCAGTTTAAAAATAAGACATTTTTTCCCCTGACATAATCACCACAATTAATTTATGATATTTACTCATTTATGATTAAGTAAAACAAAACTAGGTGTTTTCCATCTCTATAATGCTGATGTCTAAGCTATTATTTTGTACTAATTAACCAGTTAGCTTTAATTGCACCATCTCTACCATTAATATATCTTATATTTCTTATGCCTGCTGTGGTTGGAGTCTGCTTGTCTTTGCCACAGAAATCTGCCATTTCAGAATTTTTTTTTGTGATTTTGTTTAATCTGCGTCTTCATCGAGGCTTCACTCCCTGCTTCGCTCATTTCCTCCCCCTCTTCCTGGGTCTCATTACTTCCCTTCTACCGTCTTTCTCTTGGCTGGGATAATCCCCCCTGTAGGGGACTTCAAAGTGCGGGCCGGCCAGGGAAAAGCCTTAATTACCCATTTGCCTTGAAACTCAAGCCAAATCACAACTCGCCTGGGTCTGTCCGACTCCACACTCATGCCTCCCTTGACTAATTGTGCTTCAGAATCCCCCCCTACACTTCTCTCTCTCTCTCTCTCTCTTTCTCTTTCTCTCTCTCTCTCTCCCTCTCTCTCTCTCTCTCTTTCTCTTTCTCTCTCTCTCTCCCTCTCTCTCTCTCTCTCTGCTTCTCTGCTGTGTGGAAATGGAACGATGAAATTAAATCAGAAAAGGAAAAACGGGGAAAGATGTGAAAATGTTTAAGGAGGTGATGAAAGTAATAATGGCCTTATTTCAGGGGGAATCATTATCTCAGCTACTGCACTGATGCCATGTAGGTTTTCATTTTGTCTATGGCTGTCATTCAAAGTGACGCTGCCGCAAAGCCTTGTGGGATACAAACATTGTAAATTATCCCATCTAATTTGCCTTAGTTTAAGCTGAAAAGCAGTGGCTTTGCTTCTTTACATCAGATCCACGACTGTTTTTAGGTCTTTTTAGGAATCTAACTGAGTGAAGGTAAGGTTCAACATCTTAACAAGCAGCACTGCCACCTTTTGGGTGGCACCCTGTCTTGATAATGGACACTAGGACACACAAAATATATGCTTATGTCGACGTCGACTGTGTCAGGTGAAATTATTTGATGTTAAAGCATGTATTTCAGTCAGAATACAGGAATAAATGAAACAGTAAATGATCTTGCCTTACAAATCTATTAACTATTTTAGATAGATTATGCTCACCCATAGGCCAATAGGTGTTTGTGTTAAAGTATTCACTTTCAATCACAGTAAAATCTGACATGAGCTTTGATTTCAGATTATGTATTCTACTAAGAACTCTACTAAAAGTCACTTGAAGCAGCATTTTTCACACCTTCAATAACTTCATTATTAAAGAAATATTAAGTAGATCACATGTATTTACTACTGCAGGATGACGTGCTACACGCGTCTTTCTACCTGACTGCAGCTCGTGAGCTCGTGCGACTTCATGCTTGCATGCATACATGCATACAAGCAGATATTTCCTTAGCATTTTAATGTGTACTTCCTCAGCACTTCTCAATTACCAGCTCTTCATCGTGGACTTTGGCTGTTGAAACAAAAATAAACAAACTAAAGGATGTTTCTGTTTATTAGCGACTAAATTGAATTGCTGGTTTTTGCTTCTTTAGTAGGAAACCACTCAGTGAATTTCACTCCATGTTACAGATTATTTGCAAGGCTTTTCCCTGTAGCTGCTCTGTAACCAAATGTGACATTTGAATTTGTTTAAATTAACTTAATAATTCCTTTGCACCAAACAAAATTCTAAATGGAAAGTGTCCTAGTTGCATATCCTTGTGGTTTTGGTAGTGGTAAAACAGTATGTTGTGCTACAGTGCAAAATTCAAAATAAATTGTTCAAAATGTGCTCTTTCACATCTCATTCTATTCATTTTATTGACAGAGAGGCAGCTGCCTGTAAAGGTGCAATATGCTGAATGGACTTTCTTAAAACTTACTAAAGTAACATTTTTCTGCACAAACCTTCATGTTCACAAGTTTCAAATTTAAAGGCACCATAACAAAAGCAGTGACATCAATATACTTAATTTGTCCAAGATATGGTCTTGCTATGCAGTTGTTTTCTTTCATGACTGTTAACGTTTAGTTAAAAAAACGAAACAACGTACAAATACCTTGATTTGCCCAGTTATTTTACAAAGTTTGAGGCGTATGTTACAAAACCATAAAATCATTATCACATTTATTATCTTCTTCAACTTCTTTAATATTTGTGTTTGCATACAAAATGAGTATAAATAGGAAGAGTGAAAAGTAAGAATCTAATTAGCATGTTGTTGTCTGTAAGAAGTCAATCAGGAAGCATCCTGATTGGTGTAAAGTGATGGTTTTTTATTTTTCAGAGTTTTGGCCATGCATTCACATGGTGACTGCAAAATGATACCTTTTATGTTTCTGTGTTGATCGACTTTACACAACTTTCTGAAAAAGACTTTCCCACATACTTGGGGTTAGGATGTCACACAGACGCCTGGAAAGATTACAACGTTCCCATGTAGTCTGGAAAAGTATGGAATTTAATTTCAATGTCTCACAGTTCAGGATAAGTATGTAAGTATAAGTAAGTAAGAGTGTGAAAAATATTCCTTCTAATGTATTTATTTTTTCGAATGAATGTAAATAAGAAAGGTGGAATTTTAGCATGTGATTTCTTGGTCAGCTTTCTGAGATATTTTTGATGCTTTCATGTGGATGAATACATTTCTAGAAATGATGGTGTTTACAAAGACATTTCAGAGACAATAAATATAATTGTTGTTGTGGAAAATCTGAGATCTGTATGTAAATTGAAGAGACAGAACTGCCTGATAACCTTAAATGTAGACCTCCTGGGCAATTTGATCAAATGGAAAATATGAGGGGTTGATTTTGAATTCACAGCATGAAGACATCTCTTTAGAGAGATGTTTTGAATCTAGCCCACCCACCTCCATTGGCAGGTGTTCTTGCTGCTGTTGTTTCCGTCTCCCAGTTGTTCAGTCGTAAATATTTCCTTGCACAAGTAATCTTCTTGCTATGTTCTGTCAAATCATCTCGAAGAATTTAAAAAATGAGGCAGACAAGCAAGATGGACGTTTGTAACATCTTGTATTTGTGCTCTGTTCTCATGCTGAGGCCTGGAAACTGACGTGGAGAATCCCCAGCCTTCCACATCCAGGCCACTGCCAGTGCCGGTCAGAAATCACAAACAGAAAGGACAAACCAAAGAAAAACAGAGTAGTCATAGAAAAAACTATGTACAACCAAAACATCAAGGTGTGTTTTTGTCACTAAAAGGCTGTTTAACAACCTTTATTTGATCCCATTCTGTACAACATGATTCAGTACAACAGTACAAATTGATCAGGTTCTGTTTGGACAAACAGATCGTGGCAGCCCGTGAGTCGGATTGGTCAGAAAGTCACCCCTATTCATTCACAAAGGATGCACACAGCCTACAGGTTAAAAAAAAGACAAGCTCTTTAGGAACGACAGCAAGCGCCTACACACGTAATTCAAACCATCCATGAAGAATAATCCATTCCAGAAGAATAAAAATAGATACAGGTCAGGATTCTCCGTGATTCTTCCTGAAAACCAGAACCGACGCTCCCAAAAACTTCCATCACCGAGTTCGTCTTAGCCCAGGCTTGTTTTCCGCTCATTTGTTTATTTATTTATTTTTTTTTATTTCTTTACACCCAAGCCAGAAAAAAAAGCTACTAAAACTCAGGACTTTTACAGTTACATTGACAAAAAACAGTTTCAGAGACCCACAATTTAAATTGGACTGTGAAATAAAAGATTTTAAAAAAAGCAAAAAAATAAAACGAAACAGCATTTTTTTTATAGTTCTGTAAAATGCCCCAGCATTCTCCAATATTACAAATACTGTTATACTTTTACAGTAAACCAGAAAAATGTCATATATATTCATATATATTTATATATATATACCAAAACCCGTCAAGAAAAATGAGAAGCAATGAAGAAGAAAAAAAAATCTAACATTTTGAAGCAAAACTAAAAAAGGAAAAGAGATTTACATACACAAAAATGTATTTTAACCCTTGTATCAATACTGTAAACGTCTTCAAGACAGAGTGCACTAAATTCTGTTCTAGTTTCTGTTTTTCCTGATTTTTCTCCAGTTTTGTGAGGTTTTTATTCACTTCCTGACGATCCGGTTTTGGGACAGACTTGTGTCCTTGTCTGTGTGGAATTTGATATAGATCTATATATATTCATAAAGGTTGAGCATTTATATGTACATATGCATACATATTTATACACACAGACACATTATTATTGTGCTGGGTAATCTGCTAATGCTAAACCAAAACTCATAATTTTTCTGCTGATTTTTTAAATTTTATTTATTTTTTTATCTGTTTGAGTGTCAGATTTCACTTTACAGTAAATTTGTCTTTGTTCAAATTTGATGCTTCAGGGAAAGCGTTACATTTGTCTCAGACAATAAATAGGAAGATCACAATTCAAGGCACACTCAAGTCAAATTGAATGGCAGTACAAAAAATGTCCAGAATAAATTAATATTCTAATTACGCCCATCATTCAGTTATTACATTTTTATAGTGCCAGCTTTGGGAAAGCTAAGCCTAACAATTGTGGCACTCCAGCATCAGGAGATCCCAAGCTCCACACCCTTTTTCCCGCGTAGCTGTTTTGTTTGTGTGCATTGGATGGATAAATCATAAAGTGCTGGTTTGTTTCTGAGAACGGTCAGCATTTGAAATAAATGTGATTTATTTATTTTTTAAAAAAAGTGCAGCTATGAAGTTAGAATGGCTTGAAGCAAACAAATGGATTGGAAATTCAAAACGTTCCAATGTGATAGAGAACATTTAAATAAGTTTAATGTTAGTGAACTGTTGCTCTGGAAACTTCTAGTAGAATGTTGTTTAACTCCAATATTTGCCAGCTTTAAATAATTTCATTACAGACATCTACTCAATTTTCTTTACATACCTAATCCCTTATTAGAATAATTTAAATTTGACTACATTAGCCAAAACATTTTTAATTTATAAAATGATGTCGGCGAAATGCTTTGAAAGGCAGCATAAGAACGAGCGGGTAAAAAACAATAATAATAATTGAGCAGTTATATTTTACCCTGAGACGTCTATGTGCTCTTTCTGTCTCTCTGTCCTAAGCATCGCTCTGTACAGACTCATCATGGCTTCATGCTCAACTACTAATTATTAATAACACCTACAAATCAAGGCTTGGTGAAAAATATAATGCAGAGGTGTTTCATGTAGTAAAAACTAGAGCGGAAACTAGCAAGTTATAGAGTTGTATGGATTCAGTAGCTGTCATGTCGAGAACCTGTTTCCTCAGGCTGGTTAGGTTGTTAAGGGTTTATGAATCTTGGGATCTTCTTTCGTTTGACATTTACTATTTGTTATGACACTCAGTGCTACAAATCCAATTATATTGAAATGGTTTACAGTCATTTCATGCTACAATGCCAAAAAGGATTGTTGTCCGCATATCATCGTCACGCAAAATAAATTAACTCTAACATTCGCAGATGACTCTGAAATTGAAGATTGAATTCTGCTTCTTTTCAAGATACTGAACAATTATTTTAATGTACAATTTCCTACAAGCCGTGTCCAAAAAACAAACAGCCTAAAAAATGTTTTTGTTTGTTTTTTTTTTTTGTTCGTTTTTTTCTGTTCGGCTTGCTTAAGAGACTCTCAGGATGTTATGTGGGATAAAAGAAAAAATGCTAACTTAAAAAAAAACTGTAAAAAAAAGAAAAATCTACCTGCACGTGCCAAAATACAAAATCCAATAAATACAGAAATTATTGCACAGTTAAAGGCTCCACATATTTAAAACTCATCAGACTGATTGTTTAAAAATGAATGCCAAATGAGGCAGTTTAGACAGCTTCAGTTGTTAAGATTCATTTTTTTTCTCAGTTGGCAGTTTTTTAATCAAAAACACAAAGTTAAACTAAAATCAATACAAAAGTATCCAGCTACCCCCTTAATTTGTTGTCTTTTTTTGTAAGAGTCCAAGGAGAATGATGCAGAGCATGAAAACATGTTTTACACTCTCTCTGCTTGTTCGATTTTGACCTCACTGGTCATCAAATGTTCTCCATGCCACTTTTTCATGTGTTTCTCCAGAGTGCTGTACACACTGAAGGGCATTTGGCAAATGTCACAGCGGTAGACCTCCTTACCCAGCTGGCCGTGCGTCTTCATGTGGCGGGTGAGCTTGGAGCTCTGGGCGCATGCATAGTTGCACAGCTCACACTTGTAGGGCCTTTCCCCGGTGTGACTACGCCGGTGCACCGTCAGGTTGCTGCAGTTCTTGAACACCTTGCCACAGTATTCACAGGTGTCGCATCTCCTCCCGTCCTTGGAGCTCGGCCGACCCGGACCAGGGCCTCCACCTAAATGAGGCGTGCTGCCCCCGCTGGCGGTGCCGCTGCGGCCGGATAGACCGCCGTCCAGCAGGTCTCCTGGAGGCGTCGAGAAGCGCAGGCTGCCGTTTTCCGATGAGTGCTCTGAGGAGGTGGCAAAGGGCGATTGTCTGGAGTCAGTGAAGCCTAAGAAAGGGTCTTTGATGAAGTGGCGAGAAGCAGCGTAGCCCACCAGCCACTGGGAGTACACATTCTCAGAAGGGATATGTGGTGGCTGGGGAATGTCCAAGTCCTTCTCAATCTTGATCCTCTTGTTTGAGGAGTTGGAGAGAGCGGGGCTGGTGATGGGGGTGGGCTTTCGAGGGAACAAGCCTGAGAAAGAGTCACCGGAGCCACAGTTCCGGCCATTAATGGTTGTCCGCTCTTCCTGCTGGTGGTGATTCATCCCTCCAACCACAGAATCCTCGTCCCCAGTGTCCCGCTGGCCATCAGAGCCCCTTTTGGAGAAGGGCATCCTTTTACGATTGTCAACTATCAAATTATTATACTGCTGAATGGAGTTGAGCGCTCCACCGTCTACCATTTTGTCAAGGGAGAGAGATGTCTTTTCTTCCGAAGGAGGCTTAGAACCATTCTCCCTGTTCCTGTAGAACTCAGACTCCATGCTGAAGTTTGATTCTGGTCGACTCTCATTCTCCAGTTCCTCTTCTTCCTCTTCCTCCTCCTCTTCCTCATTACCCTCCCCCTGAAAGTCCCCGTCACGATTTTTAATGCCCTCCCCAGTGATATCACTGGTGCCTGGTTCTGGGGAGCTTGTGGTTGAAAGGCCATCGTCTGAGCGTCCCGTCATGGATCCAGCCTTGTGCATGTGCGTCTTCATGTGGCGTTTCAGCTTGCTCGCCTGAGAGCAGGCATGGTCACACAGCTGGCACTTGTATGGTTTTTCTCCAGTATGGCTGCGCCGGTGCACCACCAAGTTGCTCTGGAACTTGAACGTCTTACCACAAAACTCACAGGACTTGATCTTGTTCTGCGTCTGGGGAGGGGTGGTGCTGTTTGGGGGCATTGGTGGCAAAGGAGGGGTGCTCAGAAAGGGAGATTTAGGGCCTTGTTGAAAGGGGTTGGGGTTTAGCAGTCGATGCATAGGGTTGGGCCTGCTGGGGGATAGTGGTGGCGTAGTGCTGTTAGTGTTCCCTGCCAGTTCACGTAACCGCCGGGAAAAATCCATGGACTGGGACTCCATGGCCATCGGCGTAAGCCGCATCACCCTCTCAAAGGCACTGGGGTGCTGTGAGATGAGGCCCATTTCCTCGGCGCTAAGGCGTTCCAGCCGATGGGGGTCCAGGTGATGGCGGGGAGGCGGGCTGACAAACGGTGGGGTGTTGGGGAGACGGTTCTCCACAAAGCCTGGGGGTGGTTCTCTGAGTAAAGGCCCTGTCATCCTCAGCAGGTGGAAGGGATTGTTTTCCCCCAGGAAGCTGGTGAGTGGGGACTGAGGGATGGAGTCGTTGCCCATGGGCGGCGGCATGGTGAGTCGAGGGGTGAGGGCTGTGCTGGAGGGGTTGGATTCCAGATAGATGCGAATGCCGTGAGTGTTCTGGGCGTGCTGCAGCAGGAACCAGGCGCTGGGGAAAGGCTGCTTACAGGTGGTACATATGTAGTTGGAGGGCTCATCTCTGCCACCTGCAGACACACAGCAAAACAGAATAAAGATTTTATAGTTAATATTCTCAGAGATATCAACCCTAAACGTAACTCTATCCCATCAGGAAACACTAGCAATAGATATTTTATTAATAAGAGCTTGTTTGCAGTGTGTAAACTTTTCAACTGAGGTAATGAGATGTGGTAAATACTTTATATTCTATGTAATACTCCCAGTAGCTGGGAAGACCTTTTTACTCATCATGCCGTCGCAGAAATGCAATGTACTTATCACACTTTTGACATGTGAATTTTCAGTCGGCCTACAATGAATATGTGTTTAAAGAGGTGCTTAATCTCTCACTAAGGGAAATATCTTTCCTTTCACTTCAGTTTAGTCAACCTGGGATTCCCCTTATTGCAGATATATGCACTGTAACTCTAACCTTAAAATTATTTTTAGTCTTTAGTACATGTTATCATCATCAACAGCAATTAACCAGAATCCTCAGTCTTTATTTTCTTTAACATAAATTAATCTACTTGTTTTTCTGTCTGACTTAAAGATGCCGCAGACACACGCACCAAAAACAGGGAAATGATGCTAATTGTGCTTTTTTTCATTCTTGTGTATTTATTTAATGAAACCTTGTTTTCTTGACCTACTGCACTAATTTCACATCGGTTGGAAAACATATGCTGCTCTAATTGTTGCCCTTGTTTGCGCGCATATGTGTGTGTGTGTGTGTGTGTGTGTGTGTGTGTGTGTGTGTGTGTGTGTGTGTGTGTGTGTGTGTGTGTGTGTGTTGGCTCACTGGTAGTAAGGCTGAAATGCATTTACTTTATGAGGAACATTTATCTAAAACAAATAGCAAAAAATATAATTGTGTGTCCAATTGGCAATCATTGAAATTTGAGATATTTAAATGTAAACTAAACATACAAAAAACCACAGACAAAGGATATTTTTTTAACAATAATATTAGTAATAAAAATAATAAATAAAACCTGAATTATTCATGAATTTGTCTCGCTCTGTGAGTGTGTTTGCATTAAGGAGGAGCAGCGTGGAGGTGGAACAGCTGTTCTCCTCTACAGTCCTGTAAGGCCTTTTGACTTAATTATAGCAGACAGGACGTTCACACACACACACACACACACACACTCGCACACTCTCACTTGTACAGTGAAAATAACAGCTCCCCATGTCTCAGCTTTTGTCTGCATGCTTCTCACAAGCTGTTTTAGTGTCGAATCTTAACACTCTAAAGAAAGAAACATTCACTCCCTCTGCTCCTGCCTCCATCTTTCTGCAAACTTCTCATTTGATCAGTGAAGTCATTTAGGAGTGTGTGTGAGTGTGTTTCGGAGAGTGAAATGATGAACCAAGACACTATTTGTCTCCGGTCACAGTGGAAGCAGAGGGCCACGGTTTTTGTCTTGGGGAAGTGTGTGTGTACGCGTGTGTGTGTGAGTGAGAGACAGAGAGAGAGGGAAATAGAGCGCCCTCCCGGGGGAAGGGAGTCTAACGCAGATGGCAAATAAAGTATGCAGCCTGAGGCGAGAGCACATTATGCTAATTCTAATGTCAGCTGTACTTTAATATACGACTCTATTTAATCACCCCATTATTTTCTATTTCCATATGAAAAAGCAGGGAGAGCGAAGGAGCTGCTCATCACTTTATTTGGTCGAATGCTGAGCGCTATGCTTTATGGAGTGAAGGAGGAAACACTGCACGGATACGTCCCTCCTCTCTGAGTGTTACTGTACACACACACACACACACACACACACACACACACACACACACACACACACACACACACACACACACACACGCACACACGCATGCAGGCGTGCACACACCAACTCTTTGAATTATGATCTCCTGTATGAGTATTTACACTGAGTATGTCTGTAAAGGTTGCACAAGTTCACTAGCATCTTTTTATAGAAGGCCTCAATGCTCACAGTGTGAACATTCACAGATAAACCATCTTATGCTTGCAGCATCCTGGAAGTCAAAACATTTTATTCCAACTTTTAGCATGCATCTGATTTTAGTGACAAAACTGTAGATCAGACTCTGATGCTCTGAAAGAAGTCAGGGAAGTGATAAAGATTTTACTAAGACAGAGAGCGACGTCAAATATTCAAGCTTCTAACTACTCTGTTGCAAATTTTCTATGGAACAAAGATAATACACAATAAACAGTTTTATTAAATATTCTGAACTCAAAATATGTAATGTAATCTATTTTTTTTAATTAAGGAATAAAAAAGATAAGCGATCCTTTTAGAAAGGCTTAGCCTGACATGTTCAGACTTTCTTTAAAATCATGACCATAAGTGTGTATTTCAGTGACTACTTTTCATGAAATAAATATATTATTGTATGAGAGTAAATAAAAACTGATGCAGTTTTGAAAATTGTTTTTAACGTTTAAAAAATATAAACTATTGAAATTCACTAGTATTACTGCCTACTTGAAGAGTAAAACCAACAGAAGAAGAATCAACAGATATTCAGTTGATTATTGTAATTAACATTCATGCACAGAATGAAACTAATTAATTCAATGAAGAACTTATCAGTAAAAAAAATCAAATGCTTTCTTTTTTTTAAAACCCACATTCATTTGCATTTTATGAGTTTTCATTGACAGCATGGAAGCAATAAAAAATGAAGCAAGGAAAAAAAAGATAGAAAATATCTTGGTTGTGTTTCCCACCTGGTATTCTCACAAATTTTGCCTCAAGTTGTGCAATAAATCCATCTGAGAATAATCCAATTTCTTACCCCGTTGTACTTCAGTAGACGGGGTTGCTCTAGTGCTCTAGCCATTTTTTAGAAAAGAGTGTCACTTCAAACAATGGTTTTGTCAAATCTAAAATCTGAAGTGTTTCACTTCCTTCTATCCCTTTACCATACCTGAATAATTCTGTTTACAAGCGGCTTGTAGTAGTTAACAATTGAGAGGCTGGTACAACCAAACACACTCAAACTTAAGGCCGATTTAGAGTCTCAAATCCAACGTGTTTGTCATTTGGACGGATGTAGGAAACCCTTAGAAAACGGGGGTTTCCTCTCAGATACAGAGAGAGGACATGTGACCTCTGAATCACCTTCAGCTCTTCAACTCCCTCAGTCTGATTGGAGTCTGTCATTAAAATCTGTAAGGTTTTGTCTAATATAAAATAATTAAAGGTCATTAAAAAAATGAACATCATTGTGTCCGAAGCACAATTTAACCCAGTAGCTATTTGATGAAACCTAATAAAAAGAAGCAAAGCAGATAAACAGATACATGTATACACTTTTTGCAACTACATGATGAACACAGCAAGTTTTTCTTTGCTTGTAATCTTATCATTTTCCTGCAGAGATCTTTGCTCTGAGCTCTGACAGTTCAACTCTTCAGAACCGAGACACTAAATAAATCTGATTTCTTTGTTTCTACATCACTGATTGAGTCTCAGTTTCACATTCAGGGAAATTTGGCTTATTCCTTATACTTTCTCTCATTCTTTATCTCCGTGTTGTTGTTTCTCTGGGCTGTGTCTTCATCCTCTTCAGGTTCCAATCAGTAGTCTCCAAAGCAGATCATCTGCTTTCATGCCTCCAGCATCCTTCTCTATCCCATGTCATCTCTGCCTATGCACAAACTTTATCTGTGATCTTCCTCTTTTTCTGCTCTCTGACATCACCATATTCAACACCTTTTGTATCCTCTGTCCTTCTTCTGTCTATGTCAATTTGTCTCCAAACTACTCTAAAACATTTACACAACGCTAAAATTGTGAGAAAAAATATTTGTGACTCTCCTCAATATGAATGGAGCTGCACGGTCAGCTGGAAATAGAACAAAACGTTAAACTAAAGACGTCTCAGTTATCAAGTCAACAGGCTGCATACATGTTGCTTTAAATATGCTTTGTAATTATCTCAAGTTAAGGTGTTCAAGCAGGACTTTCATGATAGAGAGGGCAACAATGGAGAAAAAGCTCTAATGTTTTCTATTGCTTGCATTGATGGATTATTACTTGTTGCAATTGCATAAATGAGCAGTTTAAACTAAAAGATACATTTTTGTCTCTTAATTTATATATTGTGACCATCTTAGATGAGCATATTCTACTCTGACAACAACAATAAAGGTGAGAATGAAAAAGAAAAAAGACAAAGAACACACTTGCTGTTTTACTGGTCAGTAGAATAGAGGTGCGTCCTAATATGATGCCAAGGTAGAATAACATAAGCATTGATTTTAAAGGTACCACTATCTCTCCACATCAATATAGAAATAATTATGAGTTTATTTTCAAGGTCTTTGAATCATCGCCATAACTCTGCAGAGACAAAACCAGAAAATGTTCCAGCTAGTTCCCAGCAAATTCAACTGAAATTTAGACTGAGCAATGCTTGGACAAGTGATACAAAAACACTGACTCTACAGGCTTTGTTAGAATGTTGAATGGTAAACTTCATGACTGCACAATTAAGAACTGAAGAAGTGCAGCTTGTTTAGAGAAAATGAAAGAGAAAGTTTTTCTCTCTTCAGGTCCGAAGAAGTTAATCTATGAATGAAAACATATCTGGATCTAACTGATTTGGATGAATGAAACTTGTAAAAAACAAAGGACGGACCTAATGCAAAACAAAGATCTGCTAAAGACCAAATATTTTTTTTAATGACTTGCAGGGATTTAGCCACCCTGTGAAGCTCTCTGCACACCAAAGTTTAAGTTTGAGGCAATTTGTTCAAAGCTTGGTCCAAACTGGTTCATTTGAAGCGACTGTGGAAGATTTATGGCAGCTGAAGGTGCTCCGACGAGCTGCTGAACCATAGAGTGTAATTAGTTTTTTACTCATTATGTTTCTGTTCTTGGTTCCTCTTTGTTTGGTGAATACTTTCAATGTGTAATTTCATGTTTTTCTTGTACATTAGAGGATAATTTATAAGAGTTTAGAATCTGGTAAAGAACAGATTTTGTGTGTGTGTGTGTGTGTGTGTGTGCAATGGTTTATTGGACCCTTATAAATTGTTAAAAGTAACCATAATATTTACCCAGATCCAATTCTGCATCCCACATCTCCCCATCTTTCCTTCAGGTGAAACTCCACCTCCCATTTTTTTTTTTCCACACAGAATCAAACTCTCATTACACACCGATTCCAGTTTTCACTATGATTCAATTTGCTGTAATTACTGCTGCTGCTGCTAATAAAAAAGGAGGAAGAGAGAGTAGAAAAGCAAAGGTGCAGAGGTCAACTGGCAGTTAGCGGCGTTCATTTTCATCACAGTGTATTCATCTGGGGCGGCTAATGGTCCAATTTTCTCCCCCTCGGCCCTCAATAAATATTGCTGGAATTACAGGTTAAATAGCTAAATTAAATCACAGCTATTACAGATGAAGGAGGGAGGAAGAGTGGGAGAGAGGGAGTTAAATATGTACAATTACAGGGGGTGGGGGTGCATTGCTGCAAAGAGTGCGATTAAGGCAGCGAGTGTCGGCGGAGCGCTGTGGGATTATTGCGTCCAGTTATTACGCAGATCCCTGCAGCAGGCTGATGTATCACTTTTATCTAATGTGATTCATCGTCTTGCACTTTGGTCATTAAAGCCTGAACATTAAACCCAAACCAAACACTGAGAAAATTTAGCTCCTCGCCCTGCATTTTCTGTCCATCACAATCAGCGCATGGCAGCCTTTTCTCCAGTCAGGTCAACCAAAGCTAGTTGCTGCTTGTGGGGGGGGGAATTAGGAGGTGTTTATTTCATGCGTCTCTGAGATCATTTCAAAAAAACGGAGCTCCACTCGGCGCCGCTTTGCCAGTATTCTTTAAATAGTCTGTTAGCTCTGAATGAAGTGGTTTGAGTGCAGGCCGACACGCACTTTAAATTGGTTTTAATAGCTTCACAACTAGAATCATTACGAGACCACATACAGTACCAGCAGCAGCTTTAATTAAATCTCATCCAGATCTTTTGCTCCAACAGCCGAATTGATCTGCTGCGCGACGCGCCGGCCGGCCAGAAGTCTTGTTGAAGCTCCGGTGGGAAATGTGAGTCATATCCGAGCTCAGATCGCCGCAGATGCTGTTGGCCAAAAACCAAGAGGCAAAACCCCAAAGTCCTTCTGGTTTTTAGGCTCTTGCTGTCAGACTGCAAGCCGCAAAACGAGCTGCCGTCTAGCAGATTTTCACGTTTCTCAGCTAAAAAAAAAACATTGCAAAGTATTCAAAATGGAAGGAGTTTAAATTGGGAGCAAATAAGTGAATTTGATCTTCGAGGTTCTTTTAATTATTTTTTTTCTCTAGCAAATTATGCTTGAAGATTGAGTATTCAAACCCTCACTTATCCCTCCAAAATAGTTATGTCATGTTCCACCTAAAACAAATATATTATAAAATACATACTGTCTGAATGAGCAGTCTGAACATATTAGAAACATCTTATGTTCTAATAATTTACAAATATTCTTTTTTTGCTTGAAGATTTTTTTCTTTTCTGAAAGGGATGTTAATTGACAAAACACTGGGTGAATGTATGAAAAAAATATGGATTTGAATGTCTGGTCAAATAATTTGAATGCAATGATGCTAAACTCCTGAATTCAAATGTACAGGTGGTGGGAACAAAGACGTGTTTGTATCCAGCAGGCCATTCTGGTACAACCATAATTAACCAGATTTAAGATAATCAACATGAGCTCTGCTGGTTTTTATTTCTAATTTTCTGTACTTCTGTGTAATTTTCCTCTGTCCTTCTTCCTCCCATGGTGTGTGTTGAACTTTAGTTTCATCCCATCTTCTCCTCATGCTATCCAGCCAACAAAGGATTATCACTGAACAAGGTCTGTACGCATTCCTGGCAAGAAAAGACGGGTCTTATTGGTGTGGGTTTGAAAGGAAAGCTGAACAGATCAGAACCAAATTAGACTGAATTTAGCTCATTAGAGGAAGAGGAAGGCAGAGGGAGAGATCGGCGGTCCCTCACGCCGTGCAACGAGTCCTGCAGTCAGAACAAGGCCAATCCAGAACAAACTGCTGTGTGTTTGTGTGTGTTGCTGCCTCTGTGCCCTGTTAACAAATTAGAGGGATTAGGAGAAGAGAGTGCCAGAGCATACCAGCTAATCCCACACACTGGCCTGCACCACTGCACCTGGGGAGCCTGCGAGAAACTGTGAGGAGCGGCAGGAGCCTGTACAGCCGCCTTTATAATCCTGCTCAGCGCACACGCAAACACACGACACTTGATACGTGTCACTCCGACTGCGTATGTCGATGAAAGACGGGGATGTGACAGATTTGTTGCGCTTCGTTGTCTCTCAGGTGACTTCCAAAGTAGCTGACATATTTGTTGCCGTCTCTTGTGAAGCTTCACATCTCTCTCCGAATGTCTTTATTTAGCAGTTGCCGTTTAAATTCAGTAAAACCAATGAAACTTTTATGATACTTTGCATATATCCAAAACAATCAGTATTTAATGTCTAGAAAGAGAATAAGATGTAGCAGAAAAGTAGATATCTGATTTTTTTCCTACCTTACAACTAACTTATTTCAGGCATCCTGTCGTTTTACGTCATTTAATAAAAGAAAGGAGAAGCTGCGGAGTAATGCCAGCACTGGAGACTCACAAAATGCTGAGTCACTGGTTGCTATGGTAATTCCATTGTTTTCCCGGGAGCAGTATATGGCCCACAGCATGACTATTTTCATCAAATAGAAACAAAAGTTTAACTTTTGAATATCTCAGCCAAGCATTGTGTGAAACACAATTATTGCATCAAATAAATATTTGAACCGTCAGTGGCAGAACCTTCTGGTGGACCCACATTTAAATCTTTAATGCATGTGCAGTTTTTTTTTTATTACGGAGCTATGACAAATTAAAGAGACATCAGTTTCAGTTTCTTCTTTTTTTGTGTGCAGCTAGTGACCTTTATTCACATTAATCAGACAGGAAATGAATAAAGGAATGACGGGGAAAAAACCTGCAGCAAAGGTTTCATAGACTGATAAAACCCTGCATGTGTGTTAAGGACACAATAAGTATTCTCAATAACTACTTTGACCTAAAATAACATGCTGAATTAGTTAAATATGACAAAAAATGTATTTAACCTGACATCAAAGTATTGTTCTTATTAACTGCCACAGAATATTGAATAAGTACTGAAATAAAATTGAATTGCCATCATGGAGAAGATTGGAATTTTATCTGTGAATTTATTTGTTCTGGTGCCTGATTTTCTCCCTTTAAATATAATTGTTAACATTTAAATTTGAAGTGGATTTTCAGTTCTCACAGACATCTCAATGGAGAAAACTGTGTTTTTGTCTGTACAGGTCAAGTCACTGACATGCTGTCAGGTGGAGAGTTGGCATAGCCACAATAGAGAAACTCTGCCATGAGCTTGATGTGACAGGGACAGCGGTCCAGCACATTTTTGGATCCCTCGCTCCTCTTCCCTTCTCCCGTCCCGTCCAAATTCCATCCCCCTCCTTCCCGAATGCGAGACTCGTCCAAGCCGAGCGCAGCCAAGTGGGAGTCTCCTGGAACACGCACAAGCCGGAGAACCATCCAAGACTGTGATGTAGCAGTGCCTCTCCTGTCTGAATAAGACATATTACAGCTTTGTCTGACAGCAGCATCAAAAGGAAAATCTCTCTCTGTCTGTATTGGTCCTTCACTGCTCGCTTGCTCTTCCTTACTGTAGCAGACAGGTCTATAAATTCAACATTACGCCCTCTGATCAGCTTCACCTTTTCAACTCTCAAAGAGAGCAGAGATCTTTCAGGTGACTGCAGCCTAATATTTTTTTTTTCTTTTTTACATTCATCATGGATGTCAGGCAGGAAAAGTGCTGATGCAGATTTGGCTTTAGGGTGAAAGGAGAGAAAGACAATGAGGGACTGAACTCTGGGGTCTGAGTTGACTTGTTTATCCAGAAATAACACCGAGATGAGGGAGCAGGGAGAGGAAGGGGGACAAGTAGAGGAAATCCAGACCAGAAATCGTGAGGGAGGGTATGGATGGGATGCAAGAGGGATGAGGGGACAGGTCTGTGCTGCAAGACCTTATAAGGGCCGGATGAGTGCAGTGGTATTAACAGAGACGCAGCAATGGTATATATAGTGAACGAAACTGAGAGCAGTCACTCTGACTGACTCATGCAGTTTTAAAGTGGACTACATAAATGTCAAGAGTTAAATTAAAGCTAATCTAAAGACTCATTTGTGTTGATTATACCTTTGTTCTCATTTAGCCTTAATTTCTCCTACTTTGAAAGCCCTTTATACACAGCACATAATTCAACTGCACTTTAAAAAGGAATACAATTAAATTTACCACTTTACCACT
>CAEGAF010050313.1:0-15721 GCA_903067075.1 Micropoecilia bifurca
TTTCTTAAACCCATTTTAGTATATAGACCAATGTTAATTTAACAAAAATATGGGTGTCAATCTTTTAACACTTTCAAAAGTGTTACTTTAACTCCAGCTGACTTGGACACATATGGACACTTTTGGGTGTTAATTCAACACTGGCATTTTTACTGTGTAAAAGAAAAAAAAAGGATTTGAATTTAAAGAAGAAAAAAGTATCGAATGACTAGTAGCAGTTTGTATTAAAAGTCGCAATTATGAGGCATTCTTCTGAATAAAATGTTATTATTAACCATTGCACCAATTATTTAAAAACATTTTAAAAATTTGGTTCAGCTTTTTCCTTTTCACTGAGCACAAAATGCTTAAAAGACAAAAAGCTGTAAATATGTTTTTCAACCAATACATTGATACACCAGTTCATTTCTGCTGGCTAATATATTGTCAATAGAAATGAAAAGCAAATTAACTTTGTTCAGTACGAACGAAGTTGGCTAAAATAATGTACAAAATTACAATCATAAAAACAGAGGAAATATTTTATTTTTAAATGAAATAGAAGCATTTAAAACATTAAACGGTTAAAACCTTTTTTAAAAAGCAGAAGCGACGACACACGACAACATGAGATCTAATGTGTCTCAGGCGGAATTCACTACAAAAACTGCTTCAATAAAAATAAAACAGAATACAGATAAATTTACATTAAATCAGATTCATTTAAATAGATTTGATTATATTGTGACTCTTTAAAGTCTCACTAAAGGCAGCTAGAAAGAAAGAAAAAAAACCTCAAATATAAAAGAGCTCATTTTACAAATAACTGACTTTAATTGTCAACATTTCTCAAATAAATAATCAAAAAAGCATTCAAGCACGCGCTTTATTAAATGTTCGATTTATTCCATTTTCATCCCGCCCTCAATATTTACACCTATTTTGATTATTAACTGCAAGTGGACGAGTCAAATCTCGGACAAGAATGAAGCAGCGCCTTCACTCAGGCTCGTGTCCCGAATGCCTTCATATTCATCTGAACATTTTCCTGTCGGCTTCGTCTCGTTGGGTTTCCATCCTCATCCTCCTCCGACGTGAACCGGATTAACCGCAGCGATCAGCGGCTCCCGACCGAGACTCATTTTCTAGCGCAACATGCAGCTTTTTATAAATGATTGGCTCGTTTCGGCTGTCTAAACATAAACATGCTGTAAATTAAAGTCACTTTTGCGCCGGTCTGTGTCACATCGAACTGCTGTTTGCCTTGGATTCGGGCCGCATAGGAGGAGTTGCGCGCTGCCTTTCATGCACTGTAAAAAAAGACACTCTAGAGGTTGGTGACTTTTAGTCGTCACAACTTTAAATCGCAATCAGGCGTATTAATTATTAATATCTGAGATCTAAAACTGAACTGTTTAATATTTAAATGTTTTTAATCAACATTTAAGTGAAGACCTTATTGGTTTGTCATGTAAAAAGGACAATAGTGATGGCGACATGTTGATATAAACTGAAATGAGATCATTTCAGTTTATCTAAAAGTGAAAAAAATCTCATGAGTCCATGCTAGTCGAGGTCAGTCTCGATAGCAATATTTTTCTTCGATTTTTTAATTCAACGGGAGAAATTAAATGGTGTAACTGACATGATCCAAGGTCCTCAATTGATTTGTAGAAGCTGATGGCGGTGACCAGGAAGGATCTCCTTATCGGTTTGTGATACTGTGGTACCGTGAAAAGCCTCTGACCGAAGACTCTCCATCTTGATATGTTTATCATGATATGTTTATGCTGAATCTGAGTGAATATTAACTAATTAAATCATAAAATCAAGACTTGTGACTTAGGAAATGTCAGTGTTGAAACAAGAATCTAAGATCAAAATCCAGCATTAGCTTAGCAATAGATTAGCAATAGCACTACATAATCCTAATGTCAAACTTGCTAACCAGTGAGGTATTTAACCACTGGTTGGAAGAGAAGAAATTTACATTGTGTTTTGACTCTGTTTCACTATTTTAATGTCTTATTCACAGTTACTTCTATAGCTTAACATGGGAGAACAAACAAGATTAGCAAAAATCATTTATGAATGATTGGTTACAATTTAATTTAATTAATTAGCTACACATTTTTTATTAACCAATTAAATTATTCTTAATCTGCTTTAGTTTCTTATCAGAAATATTGATTAAAGTAGCTATATCCAAATAAATAAACAAATTGCTTGGGTAAATTTATTGACCAAACTCTAACCGTGTGTTTTGTCAGTGTATTGAGGAGGAGGAAGGCGGCGGCGGAACCTTTAAGGAGTCATAGCTGCTCTTCGGGTCTATTAGACGTCGGGGCTTATAGCCGCACAACAAATTAAAACTCCATTGGCGCTTTATTGCATTACAGGACACCTCTCCACTTTTCTGTTTGCGCTTTCCCCCCCTCCCCACACACACTTTTATATATTTATAGATGCTGACATTTAATTAGAGGGAGCACTTTATTGGAATTATGATGGAGTACATAGAGGATAAGTTCGCCTTGAAAAGCCAGGCGATGAAGGCCAGCGAGTTCTACATGGACCAAGTCATGGAGAGTCTGGACAGCGCGCAGTACTTCAACAAGCCGTCCGCGAAGTGCGCGCAGGCCTTCGGACTGCAGGGCGCCGAGCTCCGCTCATCGCCCTGCGGAGACCAGAGCTGTGAGTCGGAACTTTTCTTTGCGCTCCTGTGAACGGCGTAGTGCGCATTTGTGCGCACATTACAGATATTTATTTCCTTCCAATTGTATGTTTTGTTAATATAATATAATATAATATAATATAATATAATATAATATAATATAATAATTTTGTCTCCTATCAGCCAGTTACGGCGTGCCGAAAACGGACGAGGATTCTCTGCGCTCGGATCTCGCGAGGTCCATCGACAGCTGCTGCTCCCTGCGGGCGTCTCCGGTCACGAGCGGCCCGGAAAAGACGGAGCTGGAAGACGTGGGGGACAAATGCGACAGCAACGTGTCCAGCAGCAAGAAGAGGAGACACCGGACCACCTTCACCAGCGCGCAGCTGGAGGAGCTGGAGAAGGTGTTCCAGAAAACACACTATCCAGATGTTTATGTGCGGGAGCAGCTGGCCATGAGGACGGAGCTGACGGAGGCCAGGGTACAGGTACGGTAGCACCCAGCTTACTTTTAGGGTTTTTTTTCTTTGTTTGTTTTAAGAAAAATTTCAAGATACGTTCATTTTAAAAACAAAGAAGCAAACATAAACATGACATTTTTTTGTTTGACTTTAATCCAAACATTTTCCTAACCAAAAGTGTTTAGTTTCTGGATTTAAACTGCGTTCTGTTTAGTTTTTCCCAATTTCTTTCTGCCAGGTTTGGTTCCAGAACAGAAGAGCAAAGTGGAGGAAAAGGGAGCGATACGGTCAGATCCAACAGGCCAAGAGTCACTTCGCGGCCACCTACGATCTATCAGTGTTACCTCGGTCCGACAGCTACACACAGGCGAGTTTCTACTATATTTACGCTCATAAATCAGTTTTTATTTATTTATTTATTTATTTATTTTTGTTAATTTTATGTTCCGGACTGGAAGTGAAAGAAATGCCGCCGGCTGCTCTGATAAAACCAACATTTACACTTTAAGACATTTGGAGACATCTCTTGGGATAGATTTTAATCTTTATTTCAGAGCCGAAATTATATCAGTTTACCACATAAAATAAGCGATTTGAACCCATGTTCTCAACAAAATTAGTTGAATTGTACCCAATTATATACAAAAAATAACAAAATAACAACTTGCTTGGATTAAGGCATACAAGCAAATAGAGGAAAACTAACAAGGTGGCATGTGTAGCTAAGTCTGTCTCAGGTTTTAATAAAACTCAGCTTTCAGCCAACGTAAAATTCACTGCAGCTAATTTGAACTTTCTCTAGTGCAAAATGAATGACAGGCTCTTACCTTGATGAGCTTAATATATTAATATATTAATATCTAATAGGACCGTATGAATCATTCTTCATGTTCTCTGTCAGACAGGAACATGATTCTTCTCTGAGCCCCAAAAAACTCATATGTGACATTGAATGTACAAACTAATATGCCTAATTAAAGTAAGAATAATAAAAAAAGATTAAAGTTTAATTATCTCCAAAACTAATTCTTTCTTTCCTGGCCCTATTTTGTGTGTAATCCTCTAACTTGGCCTCTGATCTTTCTTCGGTTCGCTCACTTTTGACAAAAATGCACAACAACTTGCGTCAACGGCTCGTTCGCCATGAATCACTTTCAGTGAAAGCCATCTTCAGATAAGAACCCCGGGACGCTGATTAGAGACCCCACGATGTGTCACGTCAGAATGAATGGCCCTCATATCAGATTTCATGTCGGTCGACCATTAATCTTTCTGTTTGAGCAAAGGTCAGGTACAAGATGAGGTGAGAGGAGACGCGGGATGTCAGTCTGTCCTTTGGTCAGGCGTTCCCCTCTCACAAACTGACACAGAGTCTGAAAAAAAAAGTGTTCCAAGTGTTGTGGAGCTTTTTTTCTCTCTCTCTCTTTATTTTCTAAGAAAGAAATAGAAGCTCCATGTTATGGATTTTTAAAATGAAGATGCTCTGAAATGAAACTGAAAAAGAAGAAGCGTTTCTTTCTAAAATCTGCCTGGACTGGCTCACGTTTTCTTCCCAAATGTTCCTGAAGGGCTTCCTTACATACCAGCCTTACTAGCACAGCTGAAGCCAATTATGGATCTGCTTTTAAAACCCATCCTGAGTTCTTGTAGCTTTTAGACGGCAGACCGGTCTTCTTTTGGTGCTTTTTTTCACCAAATGTGACGCATGTTTTCAACTGGCCTCTTTAGACGACTTACCCAGGATTATTCCTCTGGTGCGACCAGATATTGTTCCTGCAGAAACAAGTTAGTTTCACTGTCAAAGTGGACTTCCACGCTGTCTCAGACAGTGGTTAGCTCGTGCTCTTTGCCTCTGTTTTCTGAAAGCCACACTAGGGCAATAGGTGCAGTAAACAGCCTTCAGTTTAGGTGTTTCTTTACATCCATTTTCGTCTTCACCCTAAGAAAGTTTGCGTATTTAAAAGACCTGATTTAGACTCAATATAACCAGGAACAAATGCATGATTGTGCCGTCTTATTTCGGCCGTCATCTAATCGGACCGGGCAGAGAACCATCGAATAGGTATGTCCAAGCTGCCTCGAGTCAGAGATCCTGCCTGAGATCTCGCTAAATGTCTTCTTTGTCCTCTGTGCTAAACTTAGAAATGGTCACTGAACGCTTAACTTTTCTGTAACCTTAGATTTCCAGTTGAGTTTGTCTTATGGCTTTTTCCCCTTTAACACCTTTAAACCCAGAAATGGAAGGTATTTCACTTCCTGTTCAGCTTTTCTGGTCAATCATCTGGACATTGGAGGAAGTCATGCAGGTAGATTTCGTCCACCAAACCGTTACTCCATTGGTCCAGGTTAAAAGTCGTTGCAAATCCGGCTCGGTTTGCTCATCTGATCAACACCAACCGCCTTCCACCTTATTTAGGCATCGGTAGAAGTTTTTATCTGGATCTGTTTTCATATTTCACTCTTCAGCTGATATCTTTTTTATACTTCAAATTTATACTCTTATATTAATAATGAATTTTTGTATTTATTAGGCTTCTTAAACCTGGACCAAATTTTGTACCATAAACATGCAAATGTGAGCTGGTCTGACAGTAAAAATCAGCGTAGTCTTTTAATTCAATTCAGTTTATGTCTGTAGCGTCAATTCACAACAAATGTCGTCTCAAGGTGCTTTACAGAAAAAGGAAATAATTTCAATTCAATCACACATTCCAGTTGTTCCCATTTGTCAGAATACTCAGTTAAAGTCTGGTTTCTATCTCTGTTGGACGGCGGTTTGCCCAGTTGTAACCTGCTGGAATGTGATAACTTGTATTTTTAATTACCGCATGCTCCACATTTATTAGTACACCTGGTGAACATATGTATAAACAAAGAATTAAAATACTAATTTAAGATGTTATTGCAGTAGCAGAATCAAACGTACAGCTGTGTTTATATCTGTTAATGTTCGAAGTCCTTTTTTTGCAGTTTTGTATGTGAGGCTAATTTCTCTTAGCTTCCCGTCTTTCTGCAGATAAAGAAGCAGGTCCCTTAACTACATAGCATATTCTTCTGAATTTCCCATTTTAAAACATGATTAGATTAAATCACCCTCACGGTTGTATTTTATATTAATACTTTAGGATGTCACTGATTACTTATTAAAACTCCTCAACACTGATCAACTTCTGTTAGGGATGGGTTTAAGAATGCTGCGAAATCTGAGATTTAATAAAAAAAAGTAATGCTGAACAGAGATTTTTGTTCCCTTTCTTAAGAATGTTCTCAAATAAATATTTTGTAACAATGTAAGATTGAGCTGCTTCTAAAATATATGAGTTGATTTTAAGACTTTTAACATATCTGTTAATAACTGTGGAACTTTTTCAAGATCTCATCTTGAGATTTTTTCATCCTGGCCTGTAGAGACCAGATTTAAAACATATTTTCATAGTTTTGTGAAAATACAAGGATTCAGTCATATTTCTCGTCAATTTCCTACTAAATAAATAAATAAATGTTGCACTCAAAAAAGATAATAAAAAAAGACTACAACTTTCCACTTAAACAGGATTCACACATATTAAGTGGAAAATGTAAATAAATGAATAGCATTTTAAAACTTTTAAGATGTTCCTGTTTGTATTAGGAAATGTGAAATAAAAATGAGGAATGTCAACATCGAACTTGGACCAAATGACCAGATATCACAGTTTTTCTTAATGAATTGCTCTTGGTTTTTCTAAGAGGTTCACACAGAGTTTTGGCCGATTGCTGATCATTGATCTTTAAAAAGCCTGACCTCCTGATTCTGATTCTAACCAATACCACATTTTTTTTGTCTGAAATGTTGCTAAATATAGCAAGAAAATCACTGAGTTGGTAGCAGTGGGGTGACTTTTGTTAACTGCAAATGTGCAAACATGACCTGGTGGACGGTCATGTCTGACATCTGTCTGGTCAGACATCTGTCAATGCAGAGCAGCCGAGGACAGTTCTTAATTTTTAGACTTTTGCTAAGGAAAGATCAGCTCCAACTTACCAGCGCTTCCCTAGTTCTTCTTTAACCACAACAGTCTCAAACTTCATCATTGAACATGTTTCATTGCAGTGTGGCTTTTTAATATGTAAAGATCTCAGATTAAAATAAACTAAAAATATAGTTATATATAGTGTTTGAAAAGTTGTAATTTTTCCAATTCAACATTTCTTTTGTTTTGTTCTTAGAAAAAAGGTCAACATTGAGTGGCTTTAATGTGAAACTGTTCCCATCAGATCCCCAACAACCTGTGGCCGAGCGCGGCCCCCGGCGGCCCTGTGGTGTCCTCCTGCATGCTGCCCCGGGGGTCTCCTCCGTGTGTCTCCTCCTACTCCCACTCCCCCCGCGCCGCCGCCGCCTCCACCGCTGCTGACCACGGCTACGTGGGCTTCGCCGGCCAGCAGAACCAGTTCGGACACGTCTCCCTCAACAACTTCTTCGGCACCGACTCCCTCCTCACGCCGCCCGCCAACGGCCACCCGGCCTTCGAGGCCAAGCCCGAGTTCGAGAGGCGCTCGTCCAGCATCGCCGTGCTGCGCATGAAGGCCAAGGAGCATGCGGCCAACATCTCCTGGGCCATGTGATCCCGCCGGAGGGTCTGACACCGGGACGCCTGCAGAGGTTGGGTACGGACTGTCTTTGGAGATTCCAGCTTCCCGAAGAACGTGGAAAACACGCCTTAACTCATGGTCCATACGGCTTCAGGAGGAACTTCAGCTCAAGTTTGACTGAAGAGGAAATGGCAACGAGGAAAGTTGTTAGCAAACGACAGAAGGACGGTTTAAAGCGGCAGTATTATGTAACATTGATTTTTTTTTTAGCTTTACTTCATGTCATGATGACATACCTGGAGAGTTGCTTTGATTCTTTCATGTGTGTTTGAGGAATCCTTTAGTCACCATAGCAACCATTGAGCTGTGCAGAATGCCTGGGTGGACCTAGCAACGCCTTCTAGACGAAGCTCCTCCTCTGAGCCACAGTTTTCCGAGCTTCTGCCTCACAGATTATCCCTCCTCCATCAGCTCCTTCAGACTAGCCAGCAGCAGTTAGCAAACACCTGGTGGAACTGAGCTCATTATAGGAGCTTCCTCTCAGTGCAACGCTGGTTAAAATGTTATTTAAGGGGTTAATAGAGGAACCATGTTCTGGTGATTTTATTATTATTTATTATTATTATTATTATCATTATTATTATTTGACATTTATGCGTTCATCTTGATTTTGCAGTAAATCTAACCACAAACATCCAACAAGCTTTACTGTAGATTTGGGTGAAGGAATCAATCAGACCTGCAGTGCAATAAACAAAGGTCACAAGAAATTATTTTTGTGATTCCAAGGTGACAAATTTGGCCAAAAGGTTAGAACAGCACTATCTTACCTGATTCTATTTTCATATCTGTTATTGTGGTTAGAGTTTTCATGTAATTATTAATTCCACATTTTATTAAACCATATGAAACAGTCTAGGCTTTTTATGAGGCATGTGGTGTGAGGAGACCTTTTCTTTGAAAATTAAGTTTTCTTCAAGACTTTAAGAATATTAAGACAGGTCCAATAATTAGATAAATATTAATAATTATTTCTTAACAGTTTGGGTGTTAGAATATAATATTCATTGTAGATCTAAAACTTTAAAAAGTGAATTCGCATGTTGAGTTTTAGTTTGATTTTATCACATCGTCCTCTTTGATGTCTGCATCTGCAGGTTTTGTTACGACTGTCTTTCATTATTTCAGGTCTTCTAAACATTTGGTGCACTGGATTTTATTTAGGGTTATCGAGTTAAAGGGGCAGAACACAAACACACACCTTTCCGATCGTTTCATTTGGAAAAAATTTGGAGACAGTGGACACATCACCACTTTGTGTTGGTCTATCACATAAAATCCCCAGTGGAAAACATCGAAGTTTGTTGATGTTTTTGTGGGAGAAAAAAATGTGAAAAATCTCAACAGGCATGGATATTTTTTTCTTTTTCAACAGTTCTCGTGTTAATGTTCTGTGCGTGTTTGAGTTCCCGGTCAGAACAAACATTTCTTGCCCTCTCGTGATCTGCAGAGGTGAGAGCCGCTGTGAAGTCTTCCTCCGCCGAGGTCATGGAGTCACTTCCTCACGACCGACACGTAAAGAAGGCCGACAGGAAGCAGTAAAAAAGAGAAAGAAACAAAATCCCAAAGGCTCTTTAAAGAATTTGTGAGAATTCGATCGCTTTTTGGACCCGGACTGAAAAACTTTCCAAAACTTTCCAGAGCTTTCTTATGAGTTCCTGTTTGACTCTGAGGTCCAGACTGGGAGCGAAGCGAACCGACTGTTCGTACTAACGTGTCTGTGTGCTTTGTAGCAAAGCTCTGAATCCCTATCGTCTGCCTTTGGTCTGCATGGCGCAGTGCAGGCCACACAGGCAGGTTCTGGAACTGTATCTGTGTTTTAATATGTTTGTGGAGGTGTAATAAATGAATGTCACTTCATGTTGGAACTGTTCTTTTTTTTTGTTTTAAAGGATACAAATTTCCACAAGCTGAAATTAAACCACAAAAATGGACAGAAAAGGCTAAATAACATGGAGGCTTTAATAAACATATTTGATTTTCTGGACTAAACAGGCTCAAGGTTGACTGATATTACAAATTACAGATGTATATTTTATAATAGGGGAAAAATACTACATTAAGAAATAATCAAAGAAGAAGAGTTAGCCACAGTTGTTATCAAATAAAAACAGCTGAGATGTTTTCATAACTCATTTCATTTTTGAAATGATGGGATCAGTCAGAAGTTTTGATTAGTGAGGATGGAAAAGGATCAAACTGAAATAAAATCTAAAAACTAACATGGTAATGAGAATCTAAACTAGCACACAAAGAACTGGGCACAATTTGAACAATGCAGGTTAACAATGTACGGAACAACATCAACGACAAGAATCAGCAACACAAAATAATCCAGATACAAAACCAAGTGACGACCAAAATCACATATCCTTCGATTATGTGATCAGGTCAAAAAAGGTGTTTGCTTTGTTAATAATAATAATAATAATAATAATAATAATAATAATAATAATAATAATAATAATAATAATAATAATAATAAAATCTTTTAAAACCTCATGCCATTTGTCCATGTGTCAAACCCAAGGCCTGGGGGCATTTTGACAAATAAATGTATGTTTATTTCTCTGATGTGGCCCTCTAGAGAAATAAAACTTATGTGGCCCTCTAGAGAAATAAAACTTATGTGGCCCTCTAGAGAAATAAACATACATTTCAAAAATAATTTATTAAAATAAACCATTTCATCAATCAAATCAAAGGAGTTTTCAACTTGAAAATGTTTTCAATATTAATTAATTTAAAGGAGTACTCATGGAACCCAGAGGCAGATATCTATTAATATCAAAAGAGTTTATTAATGGGTAGTTTTGTCAATACGTACTGCACTGTTTGTAATATTATTTGAAGTTTTGTAAAAGTGTGCAGTGAAACTGTACAGACTCTCACTGCCCAGCGGCGTGCGGCAACGTAGGAAAGACTGAATATATTGGAAATTAAAGCATTTAAACAGTCAGTCTTATGAAGTGTCGTCTCTGGTAGAAACTGCTGCTCGGGTTCTGCAATTGATCACATTGTCCTGTAATTGAGAGCAAGTCTCCTTGCCTGTCTTCTCTGACGACATGCTTTTGTCTCAGTTAGAGGAAAGCACTCTGAGGGAAACCCTGTCCGTGGAAGCGGCGGCCTTGATTCAATTAGTGCCGTAATTCGGATCAGATGCCTCAGATTGGAGACGACCTTGTTTCCTTAGGTTCTTCCTGCTTGCTGCCATTTTAACCCGCAACACCAGGCGCTCCATCTGCATGCATCACAACACTCAGGCTTTGATGGGGAAGCGCCGGTGGAACCGGGGCAGAACGGGTTCTCTCCTTTTTCTGGTCAACACAAACCCACAACAGAAATATGAGGATTTCTCAGTGGACATCGTGAATTTAGCTTCGCCATTAAAATAGTTGACTTGGAGAAAATTGTGCAGTTTGGTGGGTAGTTTAATTTAATCTATGAAAGGGTTATAAACGTCAAGACGATTGATTTGTCCATTACACTCTGTCCTTTTCAACTCACTCATGCATGCAGTGAGTTCTGAGTTTTACAGTTCTAAAATACAAATATATGATGACTTTTTATTTTATTTGGACAATGTACAGCACTGTGTAAAACAAAGTGCCATGCAGAAAAGAATTCATGCCCCTTGAATATTTTCATTTTTGTCGCATCGTAACCATAAACCTCAGGGTATTTTAATGGCAGACCAACACAAAGTAATAACTGTGACAATAATCAAAAGGCAGAATGAAAAGGTCCATAGTTTTTTACTTTATACAAATCTGAAATGTGCGGCATGCATCTGTGATAGTTCCTTAGCCTTTTCTTTGTAGAACTGCGTTATGCTTCTTTGAAGTTGTGATTCTTTGTGGATGTTTCTTTACAAGCTTTGTCTATCTGCAGACAGAAAATGTCAGCGCAAACGTAGACAACAGATGGGCAGAATTATCAATTGAATTTAGGCCTGGACTTTGACTGGGCCATTCTAACACATGACCATGCTTGGATTTCAACCGATCCAGTGTCCCTCTGGTCATTTGAGGAAGCTGAATCCCGTGTTTTCTGGCAGCCTTTCTGGATTTTTTTTCTCCATCCATCTTCAACCCACAACATGATGCTGCCATCACTCTTACAGTGGAGACGGTGTGTTCAGGGCAAATGTTCCCTGTAGCAAACTTTCTGTCGTTTCCTTTCAACAATGACTTTTTCCACTGCTATTCTTTCATAAAGACCAGACCTAAATAACGCTCTCCATGTCCAGCCAGTCCATTCTGGTGGACCTCCAAGTTTTATTGGTTACACTTTTCCCCAGTGGTGCAAAAAGTGGGTATGCAGCGCATGCAACGCATAGGGGCGCCTGTAGGGGGCGGCGCACCGATTATGTTTTCCCATACACTTCAGATAAGGTTCAAGAGACATGAATACATTGGTTTGGCAGTGTAGGTAAGAAATAACAACAACAACAACTATAACAACAATAATAATAATAAAGTTCAGGTCCATCATGGTCAGTTGATTACAGGGCCGGTCACTTTGGGGCTCTCTGCGAGATTTTAATGAGTGCCTGCCCCTTTATATCACCAATTTACTTAGACCTACACTAAATGCTTTTTTCAGTTTAGGAAAGCATTTGTTCACCAAAGCATCAGTTATAACTACTCCGAAAATGTTGAAAATACTCTGATCTGATCAGACGTGAAGGTATGAACCAGTGGAGATGATATTATTTTTAAATGTAGCATTTAATATTATTTCCTGTGCAACTAGGCTACTGTGGAATCTTTGATTTTAAAAAGTTATAGATTTGCCTGTAAGATTTTAAAAGAATAAATGTACTTTTCGCTCCTCCTTATTATGGCGCCCTGGACAGCATGGCGCCCTCATCATTTCCCTATACTGCCTATATTCCACTCCCCGATTAACTATTTACTTGAAACGTCTTGTCTTTAGCTAACGGCTCTTTGGGAATCACCTGGTTGCCACTAAAATACCATGTTATGAGCTACATTTGTTTCTAACTGTTACCTCAGAGAAGGAGACAGTCCAGCTTTCTCACTACTTCAAATCTCTTCAATCTCTGACAAACAGCTGGACCTTTAAGGTCCGGTCTGATCTTCTCCTCCATGCATCACGTCTTCGTTCCTGCTCCTCCGGGTCATCCTTTATCTCTGCCCGGCCGGGATCATCGCAGTCCGACTGGTGATTATGCAGCCAGGTCTGCAGTGTGTGTGTGTGTGTGTGTGTGTAAGAGAAAGGGAAAGAGTGAGAGCTCCTGCAGACCAGATCCATCAACAGCTCCAATGGGTTTGACCCCTCCAGGTTAACCGCGACCATTAATACAAGAGATTCCCTCCTTCGCCTCCCTACTTCCCACACAACCTCACGCGGGGGAGTGAGTGAGCACACACACACACACACACACACACACACACACACACACACACACACACACACACACACACACACACACACACACGGACATTCACGGGGAAGAAATAGTAGATCAAACGTCCTGCTGACCAGGAGCCTGAAAAATGGCGTCGACGGTCACGTGCGTTCCACGGCGGAGATCTACGCTCGGTGTCCGCGCGCCCTTGTTGTTCTAATCACTCACCGCCGATGTTCCGCTTCTTCCTCCGCTCTGGAATGGAGCCGGCAGCTATGAAAGCAGACATTTCTCACCGTTTCTCTCTGCTTCACAGGCGCGTCACTTTTATTAAATGGCCATCAATTACGGGACTTGTTCCCGCTTTGGCAAAGACTAATTTATGAACAACAGACCCAAGTAAGCAGTAATTTAGAATCAGATTTAGAATCTTCTGTTATTTGCGAAAAACCGGGGGGAAAAAAATGCGCAAAATTTGGAAATTTGTGTTGAGGATGTAAAAGACTTAGAGAATTCCCCACCATAAGAAAGTTATTGGTGGCGTCAATGGGAATCAGAGATTTTAGCAGTATTGTTTTTTTACATAACTACCTTTTATTGGTCTTCAAAAACAGAGTTGTACCAAATCACACCCTGTTTTTTTCTTTCTTCTTTTAAATACTGATCAATGCATTTGTCCCCAGGAACAGACAAAAAAATCTATTAAAGTTTAAAATTATATATTAAATAATTTACATTTTACCCAGTTTAACTTTTTTCCTGTTAGAGTTGAAGTACTGAACTCCAGCCTCTTAAAAACCAAAAACCAAAAACAAAACAAACAAACAAAACAAACACGAATTGGGACTTTAGTACCAATTGTCAGCTGATGTCAGAGTCAGGTGATCAGAACTAAAATGGATCATACTGGTTCTGTTTGACCTTGATACGGGAAAGGATTTAAATCTTGTACAAACTTCCAGAAAACTACCAAGATGCTGAAACACAGAGTGCTTTTAATTCAAGGCTAAAACCTCACCTGTTTGTAACTATCTTTGATTAGCAGTAAATGGATCATTGATCAAAATATTTGATTTATATTTGCTTGATCATTTTGATGATGGTATTTAAAATGTGATGTTTATTGCTTGCTTCATAATTGGTGACTGGATGATATTTTTATGATGTAAATCACTTTGAACTCCCTCGTTGTTTAAATATATAAATACAAATAAACTTCAGCGTCTCCTGCTGCGGGAGCTGGAAGAGAAAATGAAAATCTTTATCTTCATATCCCTACCGTTGAAAAGACATTGAAAGCCCTCTAGTGGTGTAAGATGTAAACTGCTCATTTCAAACATCCTTCGCCGTGAGGAAATATCATTACGACGAAAACAAGGTACACTTTTTGTTATTCCAGTGTTTTGCAAGTTATAAAAAAGTAAAATGATCTGATCCAAAAGGCTGGAAAATTATTTAAGTCAAATGTCATGTAAGCCAAAGCAAACAGATTCTACACTCTGTTTTGAGCAAAGATGAAGCCAAAATGAAAATCTGCATTATGCATAAAAACTAAGTTCACCATAGAATTTAAAAGAGAAAGTGGTAGCTATGTGTTGATGAATACAGTTGGATAATGGATTATGTCAAAGCTCGAGTTTAGTGGAATTTGCTGCTCTGGAAGGATGTAAGGCCTTATACAAAGAAAAATTGACTTCCCAAGTAAAATAAAAAAGTTTAGTAAATTTCAATCATACTTACATTTGCGTCAGTACATTTTACTTATACTGAGTAGTAAGTGTACTATATATAAATATATGCTAAGTACACTAACAATATGCTTGTGACTTTGGCATTATAACTTTAAACACGATTAAATATAATTGTACCACAATACACTTTTCAAAAATATGTTAATAAAAGCATTCTTTAAGTGAATAAAATATGTATTTGCTCAAGTGTACCAATGAAACAATATGCTTTTAAAGATATTTTGTGTGTATTTTAAAATATATGCATAAAGTAGAATTTTTAAAAATTTACTTAACGCCTACTTTAAAAGTCAACTATTACATATAATGACATTTCAATATGTTTTAAATTACATCTCAGTGTATACTTTAAGCTACTGAAGTAAGCCTTTTAGATGCCTTAATAATATTTTACAATTGAGTTAAAATGGCAAGAATACAAAAACAAAAGAGCAAAAAAACCCAAACAATCCTGATACTTGATGAAATGTTGTTTAACAAAGTAAATAATGTCTTCATGCCTCAACACATCAAACATTGACAGTTTAGTGACAGAGGTTCTACAACAAAAACAATACTTGTCCTTAACACTAAATCAGGGCTGCTCATTACGTCGATCGCGATCGACCGGTCGATCGCGGAAGGTTTTGAGTCGATCTCGGCAGATGACAATCTGAACTCCGCCATGACGCTGAGACCAGAACTTCCTCTTCTGATGAGCTTATCAAAAATATTCACCAAGATCCTAAACGTTTTTAGCTTAATTAAAAAAGAATAATTATTTTTAAAAAATCAACAAATCGTGTTAAAATTAATAATCTCAGTAATTATTGTTTGAACAAGGTGTTGCGCAATTGAGTGCGTTTCGGTC
>CAEGAF010050316.1:0-19382 GCA_903067075.1 Micropoecilia bifurca
GTTGGACCTCCACAGTTAGAGACTCACAGATCCAACCTGAAACAAACACATTCAACTGTAAGATGACAAAATAAATCAGTAAGAATGGAATCCTGATTCACATGTTATAAAGAACACAGTTAAAATGGAGTCAATGATGAACATGGTTTAACATTTTACTTACTGCGACTGCAGAGAAGTATGGCTGTTATCTGCATGAAGCTCCCCATTCTGCGTACAACAATGTCTCAGTTTGGCCACTTTTTGTGTAGGAGGATTTATTAGAAAGGGGAGTGGTGAACAGTTCACTTCACATCAGATGGTTCGTGTTTCTCTTGACCAAACTTTAGCTTTAGAAATGTGCAATTTCAACTTCAATTTAAACAAATAAAAGTATTTAAATACCATTTTTAAGATAATTAATCATTTTAATTATTGTCAAATACTAACTGTGGTTCTAAAGCAATACAACCTGTCATTCTAAAGCAGTCTCATGAATAGGATGTGCAGGGTTGTCCATAATTATTGTAATTTTTTTATGACAATCCTTCATCTCCACCATTATTTCCAGAGGTTCCACAGCAGTCCACTGAACAGAACCAACCTTATTCATCACTCTGTTTAGGTTTTTAAAATGTCCAATCTGATGCTGCTGCCCCAACACATGATGGCAGAAGAGATTACACTTCCCACATCAGACTTATAGAAATCTGGAGCACCTTGTTGCAAACTTTGAAGGATCCAAGCGTCCTCAAAGTGTCCAGTCTGCTCTGACCCATCTTGTAGACGGCTTCACTGTTGCCTCTCTGATCCAGTCTGTTTTCCAAGTGAACACCTCCCCATTTTTTCCCATGATGGAAAGTGTGTTTTACCAAACCTTGTTTGTTTTGAAATCATCTCCTCTGTTTTGTTTAAATTGAAAATACTGGTGTTGCTATAACACCATGTCACAAAGTGGTCCACCAGCGTACAGAACCATCTGAGTATTTTGGCATATAAAATGACTCTGACTTGTTGTGTTTTGAAGTATAGAGAGTGAAAAGAAACGGTGAGAGCACAGTCCTGTTTGGTGCTGCTGACCATCTGCCTCTAGACAGACATTTAGTCTTACATACTATGGTCTGTTTGACAGGTGGTCATTGATCCAGATGGTCTTGTCATTGATCCATTGTCTCTATGGATCCAGTCATTGATCCAGAGAGACAAATCAGGCTTTGGCCAGTCGGATTTGGACAAAGTTAAATGCTCTGGAGAAATCAAAAAACAAGATCCTCACTCTGCTGCCTGCTTCGTGTGTTTGTTGGTGATTATGAAGTAGGTGTATTATGTAGTGTGGTGTCGTGGTTTAAAGCCTTATTTATGTATTAGTCGTTACCACTGCACACCACTATATAGGCGACTTCAACTCCAACACCAAAGCCATAAGTAACTTTCAGGGGTCCTGATATATGTTGGTTTGCTGACTCAGATGGGCCAACAGGAGTCTCTCTGAGACCTTCATAAAGTGGGATGTTGGGACAAGAGATCTGTTATCGATGATGACTAATGGATGAGACTTCTGGAACCCAACATGGGAACCTTCTCCTGGGTCAGGCTAAGATATGTCAAAAACACAGATGGCAAAAACACCATCACCTCTATATGGTAAATTGCCTTTACTTATGTTTTGCTTTATCGAGTCCAGAGAACTTCACATTATAGTCAGTGTTTTACCCATTCATTCATTCACATGCACATCCATCTGCCATGGGACAGTTTAACATAGGCAAAGCTGCCAAGAAACGGCTCCACTGGGCCCTCTGACCACTAGCAGCAGGCAAGGCAAGTGAAGTGTCTTGCCCAAGGACACAACAACATAGGGGGACAGAACATGGGATCAAACCGGCAACCCACCAATTACAGGATGAAATCCCTCCACTACCACCATCCATCATCTGGAAAATGACATTCTAGTCCTGGAGCCACTGCCCTGCAATGTTTAAATGTGCCTCTGCTGCACCACCTGAATAGAATAATTAGGTCATTAGCATGACTCTGGAGAACTGATCTACACAAGGAGGAGGTGATGAAACCATTTCATTCCAGTGTTTTGTACCTGTGGCACATCTAAAAACTGCAGGACAGCGCCCCCTGAGGACTGGAGTTTGACACCCCTGATATACACAATCAGAATCTGATCAGAGCCTTTCATCAGCATGTCTCTGCTTTCTGTATTGAGTCCAGGAAGCAGAAGGTAGGTGTCCTTCATATCCCTGTTAAACTATGTTTAACAAGACAAGCTTAGCAGCTGTAAACATCTGTCTCATTATCCAGAAAGCCAAGTTCATAAAACAAACTGCAACGTTAATATTTTTAAATTGTCTAACCTCAATTCATTTTGGTGCAGAAAACCATCTCTGTGTTTTGTTTTGTGTTTTTTTTTAGAGTAGGCTACGCCTCCTGCTGGTATAAATAAATAATTGCATTTGACACTGTATATGTGCGTTAAAGGTGTCAAAAAACTAATCACTTCTTATGTGCATCTTGGAAGCTTTTTCTAAAGCTCTACGTTAAAACTGCTTCTTTCACTTGAGCTTTTTTGAAACATCACTAGATTCATTATTCAAGTGGAGTTTGCTGCTGCTTTGGGTCTTGACTGCTGGTCTTGTGACTGATTTCACATGATGTGTGTCAAATATTTTCATGAAGCTTAGCTGTATGTGGGGATATCATTTTAAATGAGTGACAGTAGAACCTTGAACACAGATGAGTTATGGGTTGGACCAGTTCTTCAGACAACTGATGGGGAATGTGGTGCAAAGATACACTTGAGAGGGTCTTGACTGCATCCAGATAAGATTAATAATTCAGACAAACTGAATATCACTTAATATAGCTGAATCTAGCTCTGTGAGGACAGCAGCCGTTGTTCCAAAGAAACCAATAAACTCATAATCTGGTTTTAATGGAGTAACTTTATTGCAACACTTTACATTTCAAACTGTGATGAAATTCTATTAACTCAACATATTGCAGAAACAGTTGAGGCATATGGTTGCACTCTAGTGCTTGACACTGGAATAGACACATTCTCTGAATGCTCCATCCGTCTTTGTTCTTGACATGTTGGTCTTTTGATGACTTACAGAAGCATATTGGAGGTTTTCTCCATCTTGAAATTCCTGGGGACAAACATAGAGTATATGTAGCACAACAGATGCTCAGTAAAAAAAAAAAAAAAAAGAACTTCAGAATGAACAAAATTCAATATAGTTGCTTCATAAACTATTTGAAACTATGCTTACCTGCGTATTTGGGTAAGCAGTAGTTGAAGATATTTCATTGGAATCTGTGTGTAAAACAGAACAAGAAAAGTTTCACTTTGATTCTTACAGAGTATTTTATTTGAATTTCAAACACCAACACACACCTGCATGCTGCCTTTTGTTCATTTTGAAGACTGAGAAGCCCAGTGTAGCTGCCAGCAGGGTGGTGAATGTCAAAGCTCCACTCAGGAGATAAACCAAGACAAGAGAGAAAACTTCACCTGCAGAGAAACACGAACCACTAAGCAACTGGCTACTGTAGTACTAATTTCACGTCCATCTTGGTGCCTCAACGCTCTTCAGTCTCCATTCATTTCATTTAGGTGTTTTGGAGAACCGATGTGTCCAGATCTTGCAGGGTACCAGGTCTCAGCATGACCACTAGAAAACTAGAAACCTGATATTACAGGAGATCTTTTTTTTTTTTTACAGATAAAGGTTTTAAAGAGTCTTTTGGTCTATTTTCATAAATCTCTTGAAGAAATTAATTTCTGTCACCAGTTCTGATAATCTTGCAAAAATCCATTTTAGAAGTCGTAAAGGCTTCTCAGTTCAGTCAATCTCTGTTTTTAGAAAACTTATCGAGATACATTTCATCATCAAGTCTAGAAGATGAAATGCGTCCAACTGTATTTTATTTATATTTTTTATTGCAGAAAAAGACAGAAATGAAATCTAGATGAGGAATGAACAATCTGAATAATGTGAGATACAGGATTGTGTGAAAATCTTTGATTCAAGAAGAACAAGTATTAGTGGAAATGAAAAACGACTCACCTTCTGAGTCCAGCTTGGTTCTGTTTCCAAACAGTATTTCTGCACAGGAGGCAACAGCACAGTAGGTCCCATTAGGGTCCTTCATGGGCAGGTTGTAAACACAGGTGTGTGTTTGTGTGCTGGGATCATTCCTGCTCTCCTGAGTGTAAATGAGTCCAGGATGAGATTCTTCAGAGTTTCTGAACCAGTAAGCACTGTGTTGTCCACCGCAGCTCCCAGTTTGTACCGTACATTTCAGACTTATAGAGTCTCCTTGCTTGATGTTCTCAGATTCTGACTGATGGACCAAAGTCTCGATAGTAGGACCTGAACCTTTTACACTGAGTGTAGTTCCTTCACAAAATTCATAATCATTTAAATTGCTCTGCACACAGTGGAAAGTCGCAGCATCTGAAATCTTCACATCTGATATTTTCAGCACAACATTCCTGTGATTTCGAGTATCCAGCGAGAAACGAGAGTTGTTGAATTCCTCTTTAAAGACTGTAGTGTTGGCATGTTTGTAGAATGAACACATGAGCTTCGGTTCCTGTCCCAGAATTTGTTTATACCAGTAAAACATCACCGCTGAGTCGTCTTGGCAGAGGCATTGCAAAGCGACGTTGTTTCTGACATCTACTGAGTAAACAAGAGGTGATGTCTGTGTCAAGACTGTCGAATGAGCTGAGGACAGAAATATCACAAAATTAAGTATTTTACTTAAAGAACTTTGTACTGCAGTGTTTGTATGATAAGAAGCAAAGATTCTTGTTAAAAGTTCAAGAAAAAGCAGCTGCAGAAGCAAACTTACCCATAGTCACCACAAGCAGAGTTGCTGAGTACAAAACCAAGGTTCGAGCCGTCATTGCACTTTAAAATGCAGCGGTGGAAGAGCTGAAGGTTTGTACTTTCACCCCTCTTTAAACCTAAGACTGTTTCTGATTGGCCCATCAGAGTTGCAGTCTATTTCTGAAGACATTTTCCGTGCCACCTACCTGAGCAACTCTTGAACCCTGGACGGACCACACAAGTATTACATTTATATTGCAATTATTATTTACCACTTCAGATTAAGGCCCTTAAACTTTGTTGAATTCGTCTCAGTGATGATTTTTTGACACTAGTGAACTATTCTGACTGTAACCAGGCAGAAAAGAGGGAAAAACATCCAGCAAAGGTCTCAAGTATTAGAACCCAGGACTATAGCCTGGATATGTTGATAGTTTATTAGTAGTTTATTAGTAATTGTACCTAATTTTGAGATACAGTTAAATATTTCAAAAGCTTTAATTGAGGAAATAATTCATTAATGGATTTATTAATGAATCCATTAGGAAAGGATTCATTAATGTAGAAAATGTATTTACTGTCCACATTTCCAGAACTGGTTCCAATCATCAGAAATGACTGGGCCCTCACTCATGATCCAATTTTAGCTGGTACATTAGAAAGGGTCAGCGGCAACTTGAGGTTTTTAATATTCCAAAGTGGGCAGCAGTGACAACCCGCTGTCAGGATTCTGGATTTCTCCGTGTGTGTGTGGTGTGTGTGTAGTATCCTGATGGAGTATGCGGTGCGCCTGCTGCTGCCTGCACACCTTTGGCAATCAACTGAGGTTGTTATGGAGCTGGCAGACGATGATTAACCAACACAGGTAGTGAAGCCATCAACTTGGTCCCATCATACCTGCTAAGCTTTTGTTTGCTTCCTCTGCTGTTTTGTGTCACTCACCATTTTTCTCTCTTCCTGCCAAGTTAAACCAAGTTTCCTCGTCCTGCTGGATGTTCTCACCAGAACAATTGGAAACACTTTTACTCTATTGAGGCATAGAGGAAACAAACACACCTGAATCAAATGAACTGCTGGTTATTAGGCCTCTGAAGAGTTAAATGATGGCTGATGAGGGAATTTATCCATTTGATTGGTCGTCGTTTAATCAGGGATACATCTAGCAGTTGCAGGATGGAGATCTCTGGGAATGAACCTTTGACCCGATGGGAGGAGAATAAATTCCTCTTAAAGATGGTGGTTTCTGCTGGCTAGGATTGTGTTAGCCTGTTTCACAATCTGTGTATTCCAGATGTCAGACATGGTGGGCAACTGAATGCCAATTATTCTATTGGTCATTTTAACAATCCTGAACAGAAGTTCTTGTTTGTCAAGGACAAGTTGCCATTCAAAACAAAAGAACTTGTTTTATCAGTGCTGACTAGATTAAGTCATTTTATGAAATATAGTCTTTGTAGACCGCTCTGGCTAATTGCTGCTACTTTAACAATCTCTTACTTAAATTTGAACATTATGCTTGAACACTGACCTCTCTTTATTCGCTCATATGCTGCGAGCCTGAAGCAGCATATTGTACACAGGCAGTCTTCCTGTGTACAACCAAGAGGTGAAGTTTCCATCAGTGGAAACCTGTTTGCTGTATCACGAACCCTCTTGACCACAAAACATGAAGCCAAATTAAAACCTCAGAGCTGACTACTTGTAAAGCTCGACCTTCCTGTTTAGAAGAGGGTATTGTTAGGTAAGACAGATTTCTGAGCAGGATCAGAACATGCCTCCATTGTGTTGCTGGTTGGATTGCAAATAACCATGGAAACCCTCCATATCGATCACATGAAGTGTTTTCTTATCAGACTTTAAGGCCTTTTTTTGGACATGCTGTCTTATTGTGATTGGTCTGCAGCATCAATAGGTAGATGAAAGCTGCACTTGTTCATTCATGGACTCCCTACCAAATCCTCCAACTTAGCCAAAATGAACATTTTTGGGCTGTACTTCTTGACTATTTGTCTTATGATTTTTACTTTGTGTTCAATTCACATAGCTACAGAGACCTTGTGTGGGGTTTTGATTTTTCTGTGTATTTATTTGGTTTCTGTGTTCAGTTGAGTCCCCCTTGTTGTCCCGTCTATCTCTTGATTGTCTCCAGGTGTCTCTTGTGTCTGTGTTTCCCTGTCAGGTTCTTGTCGAAAGTCATGTTGTGTCATTTGTCTTCAGTCTGATGTCAGTTGCCACCAGCGTCTGAGCTCCTTGCCTCTCCTCACCTGTGCTGCCTGGATTTGTGTATTCAGTTATTCATCATTAAATCATCATTTCTCTCACTTCAACCACATCCACCTCACCTCACCACCTACAACCACAACTCATGACACCTTTTTGTACAGATCAACACTAGTGCCTAAAAGAAGGTGATATGAAAGCTTTGACATCTTAAAACTAAAAAATCTTAAACTTTTGATGAGTTGATGAACACATTGACATTAACTCTGCAGTGGGCTGCATTTGTCTAGAATTGCATATTGTACTGATTGATACTGTGTACTTTTCAGCTAAATTGTTGTAACTGAATGTAATGATTTGGAGATGGCAAATGTCAATATTTTATTGGAATAGAACATAGATGGCAGATCAAAAGTTTAATCTGAGTAAATGTGACATTTTAAAGGAAAAATGTGTTGATTCAGAATTTCACAGTGTCTACAAATGCCAAAAAGGTTGGGACAAGTAGTAATAAATGGCTGGAAAAAGGAAATTGAACATATAACAAACAGCTGGAAGACCAATTAACAATAATTGGGTCAATTGACAACATGTTTGGGTATAAAAAAGAGCTTCTTAGAGTGTCAGTGTCTCTCTGAAGCAAAGATGGTAAGAGGATCACCAATTCCACCATTGTTGCGCAGAAAGATAGTGCAGCAATACCAGAATAATGTTACCCAGTGTAAAATAGCAAAGACTTTTAAGTTATCATCATCAACCGTGCATAACATCATCAAAAGATTCAGAGAATCTGGAACAGTCGCTATGTGCAAGGGTCAAGGCCTTAAAGCTTTACTGGATGCTTGTTATCTCCAGGCCCTTAAACGTCACTTCACCTCAAACAGGAATGTCACTGTCAAGGAAATAACAGCATTATTACGGGCTCAGGAATACTTCCAGAAAGCATCATCGGTGAACACAATCCACAATCCACTGCTGCCAGTTGAAACTACAGTGCAAAGAGGAAGCCATTTCTAAACAAGCTCCACAAGCTCAGCCGTTTGCACTGGGAATCATTTAAAATGGAGTGAGGAATAATGGACGACTGTTCTGTGGTCAGATGAGTCACAATTTGAAGTTCTTTATAGAACACTGGGACGGCATGTCATCCGGACCAGGATAACCCAAGTTGTTATCAAAGCTCGGTTCAGAAGCTGCATCACTGATGGGATGGGGTTGCATGAGTGCTGGTGGCCTGGGCAGCTTGCATGTCTGGAAAGGCAGCATTAATGCAAAGAACTATGTTCAGGCTCTAGAACAACATATGCTCCCATCTAGACGTCGGTTCTTTCAGGGAAGACCCTGCATTTTTTTTGTTTTTTGGCTCTAGTGGCCTCCACCTGACAGTTAATCGACAGGAAAGTGAGCATTGAGAGAAGGGGGAAGACATGCAGCAAAGGCCGCCAAGGCTAGGAATCAAACCTGCGACAGCTGCGTCAAGGACTAAGGCCTCCACATGTGGGCTGTGCTTAGCCGGTGCGCCACCACAGCAAGACCCAAGACCCTGTATTTTTCAACATAATGCCAGACCTCATTCTGCAGCAATCACAACGTTATGGCTACGTAGGAGAAGGTTCCGGGAACTGAAATGTCCAGCCTGCAGTCCAGATCTTTCACCTATAGAGAACATTTGGCGCATCATAAAGAGGAAGGTGTGACAAAGAAGGCCCAAGACAATTAACAGTTAGAGGCCTGTAGTAGACATGAATGGAGAGCATTCCTATTTCTAAACTGGAGAAACTGGTCTCCTCTGTCCCCAGACATCTGCTGAGTGTTGTAAGAAGGAGAGATGCCACACAGTGGTAAAAATGGCCTTGTCACAACTTTTTTGGGATTTGTTGACGTCATGAAATTTTGAAACAACATATTTTTCCCTTAAAATGATACATTCTCTCAGTTTAAACATTTGATCTGTAATTTGTGTTCTATTGTGAATAAAATATTAGATGTTGGAACCTCCACATCATTGCACTCAGTTTTTATTCACAATTTGTCTGGTGTCCCAACTATTTAGGAATCCAGTTTGTATTTTCATCTTTGGTTTGTTATTGTTGTTTCTCGTTTCTCTGTTTTTTCTCTCTTTCTGCAGGTGTAGAAACAAACTTGTGGTGTTGTCTTTTCTTCTTTTTATCTTTCTTTCTCTCCTCTACTCTTATCTCCTTCCCCTTTAAACTTTCTGTTCCACCTGTTTTCCTTGTTCTTCTATTTTTCCCTTCCCACTGTGCCCTTTGTATTTTATCATCTTATTTGGTCTTAATAGGTTGATCAGGAGTGTTAGTCAAATATTAGGGATTCACCTGTCCATGATCTATTTATCAGTTGGACAAACTCACTGCTGCTGAATGTCGACAAATGATGCACATTTTGCAGTGGTTGAGGCGTCAAAGCTCACAGAGTGTCAGGGACATTGTGTAATGTTAAAGAGGTTTTGTACTCATGTTACTCATGGCCCAAACTTTGTCTTCATTGGTTCATTTCTTGCAGGGCGCATAACTTGGAATATGTCTGTTTTTGTGCTTACATTAAGAAACTTAAAATAAACTGACTGTGACTCTAAACCTTCTTTTTTCTGTCAACATTCTTTTTAAAAAACCACATTCGCTCTTCAACAACCTATTGGATGAACCTTCTGTGCGATAAGGTTATCACTTGAAAACCTATTTTGGTTCAAATATTTCATAGACACTCAAATCTGCTTCCACTTGTTTAAAACACACTAATCCCAACAGCGCCTCCTTCAGTTTTGTTCAAAAACCTCTTACAAATTTTTCTTTTGTTATTTTTCGCTCCTTATTGTTTCAGTTCACATTGTTCATACAAAATAAGATGAATCTGTGGCTTGTGGTCGGCACCATGCTGTGTATGGACTATGTTTAGGTCCTGCTTCTGTTTTTGGCAGCATATAGAGGCGACACATCGGTGGCTACCTGCAGCGCTGCCAGTGTGTGAGAACATTTCTATTTAGAGAAACTAGAAGTCAGAGAATGAGTCCAGTGGTTCAGAGCATGTCTGAGGTTTGCTTGCTGCAGCCTGAAGGAAAACGCACATATTGGCTTCATATGTAGCACTATATATAACATAACACTAAGAATAGCTTAGCAAAGCAAATGATAAAAAAACTACTAAAGCCTTTTCTAATTCAAAAAGTCAAAACTTAATTGATTGTGTTTCTTTGCAGTCAAGCATTTAGTCCACATGGTGCCTCTATTGTCTTTTTGATCTATTTGTCAGAAGTTCTTTATATTGGACCTAGAAAATGATTAGTCACTACTTATTATTTTATAAAAAGGGATTTGCTCACACCTGAATCATCCCTGGTAATCTTGACTAAAACCTTGCTATGACTATGAAGGAAGGTGAAAGTTCTGCTTGAGATCTTAAAGATGACAATGACAAGTGGTTGAACTGATGAGAAATGGAGTCAAGAGGGACATGGTGACACTGGAGGAGCAGCGGAAATCCACAGCTCAGGTGGGAGAATAGAACTGTTACGACCCGACTCAGCGAGGGGAAAGGGGAGTAACATTAAAGAAACCTAGGTGCTAAGGTTTTAACAATTTAGGGTTTATTGTTTGGGTTTTACAAAAAAATAACAGGTAAAAATTAATAATCAAAATGTAGGGACTGGCAACAAAATGTACTAAATAAAACAAAATCCACAAAACAATCAGAGTTGTAAACCAAAGATCTTAACCAAACAAAATTAAAGTTTCAGATAAACAAAAACAAACTACAAAACTCTAACAGAGACACAAAGGTCCCTCACAGGGACACAACAAGCTAGCAAGAGCTATCAGAGCTTACAAAGCCAGTTTACAGCAGTCAAACACCCAACAAAGTGGCAAGCTGTCCAAACAAAGGATCAGCCGCACCTTCTCCCAGGAAGTCCTTTGCTTTTAAAGGGGAGGCCTCTTCAAGGATTGGTGGAGCTGACAATTGGTGAGCCAATTGCTGTAGGCCTCAGGGAGCGGCACAGGCAAACGGGGCTGCATCCACTTCCAAGTGGAATCAACTTGCTTAGAAGCTGAGGATACAAAAAGGAAAAGAAAACATACACAAGGCCACTGGCCGTAACAAGAACAATCAAGAATCAGTCAGAAAGTCTGAGAAAAGAAAGGAGCAAGTGAAAGACGGCTAATGCAAAGGCTAAAAAGCAATACTTGCAAAATGAAATGTATAAAGAAAGGGTAAACATGAATTATTTTTCATAATAATAACAATAATAGTAATAATAAACACTAGTTTGAGTTGATCTATTACATCCAAATAACATATTGAAGGTTTGTTGCTAAGAGGCTACATAATGTCATGGTTAAGGTTTAAGAATACTTGCAACACCATGCATGGACTAGAACATTTTACAGTAGAATTTAGATTAAAATAAATGTTAATAAAGTTATAACAATGTTATGTAATGTTTAGTTGAATTTCTCTGCATTGACATAAACACATTCAGTCCAGATGTAGTTTTTTTGCCTTGCTGACAGATTTGTCTGGACATGGTCCTCATGTAGAACCTGCAACCAGATTTATCACAAAATAAGTTCCACATTATCACACAAATGTAAATAAAATGCTGATATACCTCTGCAGGGGTCAGTGGCGCAAAAAGTGGGTATGCAGGGTATGCAACGCATAGGGGCGCAGTACCAGAGGGGGCGCCAAAACCCCGTCTGGAGGGGGCGACGCGCCTATGCGCCTTACGCTCCTTCACCTCGCGCACATAACGAGGTAAAGGTAGCGAGTTTTACCCTTTACGTATCGCCGCCTCGGGGGGATGGGGGGGGGGGGCGATTTATGTTTTCGCATCCACCTGAAAAATGTGTTGTTGCGCCACTGGCAGGGGTTGTGGACGGAGCTGAAAGTCCTGCGCAAGACCCTAACAGCCAAAGACAAATGTTTGTTACCTCCAGTAGCAACATTACAGGTACAAATGGAAAATGATTCTGGTACCAAAACAGCAGTTTGTCTCCTCAATGATCCAGACTAAGAATCCCAGATAAACACCCAGAGCGCAGACAGTGAGGATGATGGATGAGATAATTATCGCAACGTTGGGATCGACCGTAAAAACGCCTTGAGGCGTTAAATCATCTGCAAATAAATGATTAAAGGGGCATTCAGGGTACTGGATTCTTCTTGATAAACTTCGTGGTTAATTAGAAATGAATCTTCATACAGATAAGTACCTTTAAGAATCAGAAAGGTTCCTGATCCAAACTGAACCTTAACCACAGAAGTATGTTCCAACATCATCCCATGAAGCTGCTGACATCCTCAGACGATTGCTGATGCCGTCAAATTCAACTGAGAAACGGCTTTGAAATTCATCAGCAACGACGCTCCGATTGTTCCGATCATCAACTGTTGCGACCGGCTGCAGCCTTCTTCCTGCTGTCAGTTTGTACCACACTGTTTTCAGAGCTGCGCTCTTCATGTTGCATTCGATGGCGGCCGACTCTCTGAGCTTCAGCGTCTGAACAGAAACGGGCTGAGAGATTTCACTCAACTCTGCTTCACCTGAAGTTAACACATTTGATCAGCTTTGTGTTTGAAGACAGAGAGAAAGGGTTGAACATGAAAAGATGAATTACTCACACAACGAGGAGAGCAGCAGCACCTTCAGAAAGAACACGGCCATCTTTGGTGCTTCTTCTTCTTCCTCAAAGTAGTTCAGAGCTCCTGACATGGCCGACTGCTCCACTGATTTATCAGTTTGAACCGGTGTTACGTCTCATTGGTGGCTTATTTCCCTCCCACTCATGACTTAGAAACGAGGAGGAAAATTATTCTGCCTTGTTATAAGCACTTATTTAATAAAACCAGGTGTCAGTTCACCAACAATGTAACAGTGTTGCCACCACCTGCCAGCCTAAGGTCGACCGTTGTCATGGCAAAGGATTTTGAAGAAGATTTTAAAAAAGAGATTTTACATCAGTGGATGTTAATGGTTTCACTTTGCCACAAAAAACTGATTTGTTTTAAATGTAATCACTAGTTTTTCTACTTCATCATTTCAATTCCTCACAAGTCAAGTTTGAAATTCACTTCCTCTTCTTCTTTACTCACCTTCTACAATTCATTTAGTGACCAGGCAACATTTCAAACTTTTTTATGTCCTTTCTGTTTGTTTTTGGCGCTTCTGCAGCAGGAACTGTTCGCAATTCATAATATTTTTAAAGCAATCAGTCGACTTCTGTGAACGTAAGTGATGTTAAGAGAACAGAGTTCATTGGCTAAGAGGCAGGAGGCGCAGTGGATACAGTGTGATCATGGGAAGAACATGCAAACTCCATGCAGACAGGGTGGGTTTAAACTTGTGGTGTAAACTTCTATACTTCTAATGCTTAACACAATGACTCGCTGGAAACAATTATTTTTGTCATTTTGCTTTGTTGCGACCAAATTGTACTCAGCACTTTTGTTGTGATGTGACGACAGAAGGACAAATAAACCTAGAAACTTAAACTATATCATGAAATGTAACTTTTATATGTTTTCTTAAGTTTTAATGGATCTAAGGACATAAAAAAATTTGTAAATAATTTAGAAATGCCTTTTGCTATTATTTCACTGGCAGAAAAGACACTCATGCAGGTTTCCACTGACTCATTGTATTTGGGGGACCTTTGTGGGATGTAACCACAGCTACATCCTGTGCAGCTCTGACATTGGTGCCAGTAAAGGGAGCTGAACCAAAAATCTCTGTGAATTGATGCATTTCAGAAAATGGCTACAAACACAAAGCTGTGAGTTTCAGGACTGTGACATGGCTACACTGGTTATCTGTGTCTTTCAGACATTCCTGTGATTTGGAAAACCACCTAAAGTCACTACTAGAAAATATCAGTTCATCGGTTCTGAGATGCTGTGAAGTTGTTGTTTGGTATCTTCCTCTAGATAAGCCTTCAAATGCTACACTGACCTGCTTAGTCTTAGCAACTACAACCACAGCAGGACTGGAAATGTTTAATTATTCATAAAGTTGTGAAAATGAGTACAAGGCATTATTTATTTACAATTAAAGTTCAAATTAAAGTGTTCTCTGTTTCCATGTGGAATTAAACTGATATCAGTAATAACTGATATCAGTTATCAGTTATCAGTTACAGCTGATCTAGTTTGGCAGAATCCTGAAACAACTGGTCCCGATTCTTGGGTCTGTCAATCACCTTGGGTGTCATTGACCCGAGTTGGTGCAGTTCGGTACCATATTTGGCCTGTTTCCATTGTAAAAGTGGCCCATCGGATTGCATACTTGAACCATGGAAGTATTACAATATTATATCTCAGGTTCAATAAAAAAGAAAAATCAACCATCTTTCACTATCAATATCCAATATGAGATTTAAAGGTGATTTTATAAATTCACTATACTGACTCTATAGGACTGATTGTTCAAGCAGAGAGACATAAGAACTCATGCAGAGCTACAATTATACACACGCTAGAAAAGAAAAGACCAAACATCTTCTGAAAAAATATTTTTACATAAGACAAAAACAAAAAACTTTGCTTTGTATCGAAGACAAAAAAACAAGTTAAAGTAAATCTTGTCAAATGAAAACATGCCAGGGTTCTGTGGTGGTGCAGGGGTTAAACACAGACCACATATGGAGACATCAGTCCTCAGCGTGGATGTCATAGGTTCAAATCCTGGCCTGATGACCTTCACCTCTCTCTCTCATAACCTGCCTTCTTGTCAATTCACTATCAAATTAAGGCTCCATTTACCTAATAAAAGAATACATTCCAGTCGATTTAATGCATGTTGCTGAGAGTCAATCAAGAAAAACCACAACAAACAAAACTTAGGTCCTTTTGTGTTCGCAGCATGATGCTGCATATCATCCATAGATCTGTCTCAATACAACGTTAACTGGTGGTTCTATCAGAGACAGACATTTTAAAAAGCTGAACAAAGAAGCCTGATTCTGTTCGGTTCTGACTGTTCAAAAACGATAAAATATAAAATGAAAATGGTCATTAAAAGAAAATGAACAACGCTGATGATCCTCTACACAAGACTAAGAGAATATCCACAGTGAAGCTTCTTCAGATTTGCTGCAGCACTGTTTTCTACAGGAGCTCTTTCTTGCCAACATTCATCATCATCTATGAGAACTCTGAAGAAATTAATTTTCCTTCAGGAATATTACGGTATTTTTGCGTGAATAACATTAACCTGAATTCAAAGTTGGTAACTTAGGAAATTATCATAATGTACGCACTGTAAAAACTGGCATCCAATCAATCAAGCAAACACAATTTAGTCATTTTAATAAGTTTAATCATTTTAATACATTTATTCAGTCTTTGACCCTGAAACAGTCCCTGATCTGTGCTTCAGTTCACCAGGCAGCTTTAGGAGAGTAAACTGAACCGTCTCCAGTTTACTGTGGCATAGCTGAGTACACACACTCAGTCTCTGTGCTCCTCCTGTTTCTCCTTGGTCTGCTGAGCTGGTGAACATTTACAGCAGCATAATGGAGGTCGCCTGCGACTCGGTGTACCTGGTAACAGAACACTCCTGGAATTAGGTCTTTTTGTTTGCTTTTTTTTAAAACTTCACAATGAGACAATTAATAGTTTGTGAACTATAAGAGATGAGATGCGGTACCTCTGTGCTTGTTGCTGGATGACATAAAAGTCTTCCGTCAAACTCTGTGAAAGGCAAAAGGCATCTTTAGTATAAAAAATATATATGTTAACTGCTATGGAAAGTATTTGCCTGCTTACAGTTTCTTCTGTTTTGCTTTTTTGTCACATTTACACATTTTAGATCATCAAAATTGAATATCAGATGTAGAATTTATAAATACCAAAAGCAGTTTTTAAATTATAATTTTGCTTATTAATAGAAAGATGCCATCCAAACCAACCAAGCACAATGTAAATGGCCTCATCGCCACGTCCAGATCTCATCACTGTCAGACGTGACTTACTGTGGCTTCCAAAAGTATTCACACCCCTTGAACTTTTCCATTTTTTGTCTCGTTACAACCACAAACAGAAAATATATTTCTTTGGGACTTTATGTGAAAGTCCAACACAAAGTAATAAAATAATTGTGGAAGTGGAAAGATAATTATACATGATTCAAAACACTTTTTAATAAACTGAAAAGCCTGGACGACATGAATCATGAATTCTGCTCTCCAACAGAAAATACTGAAGAATATCCTGCCAACTGTTTGTAGCCCCTTCTGGGTTACAAACCAGAACCATATTTAAAAGGTCACCGCTGAATGTTTGACTGAATGAACACAACTCTGCTAGATATTGCAAATATCTGATAGCCGTTGCTGTCACTCAACACGATACAGCCAGGGATCAGGCTTAACACCAGGTTGGTTTGGAGACCATTTCCCTAAATAAATTAAATTATAATTTAAAATCCGCCTGTCAAGACTTTTGAATTTTTGGATGATTTACAAGACAAATCTGTAAAGTGGAAAATCATTTTGAACAGAAATAACCTGAAGTTTGGCAGCTGTTCCTCTTGTGCATCTTGTGCAGTTTGAAGGCCAGTAAAACACTCAGGATGACGGTGAAAATCAAAGCTCCACTTAAGAAATAAACCAAGGACAAAGAGACGGCCTCACCTGCAAACCCGGACAAACACACACAGACACAAAGCTTTAGATTTTAGACAGTTTTCCTAGTAGCAAACGGAAACGTCTCTGAAATGACACGACTCACCTTCCACGTCCAGCTTCGTCCCGTTTCCAAACAGAACTTGTCCACATGAAGTAACAGCACAGTAATAAGTCCCAGCATGAGACTTACTCAGGTGCCTTATAGGCAGATTGTACATGCAGGTGTGTGTTTGTATGTTAAGACTTTTCTCACACTGACCGCTGCTTCCTCCATGGGTGTAAATGAGTCCTGGATCAGATTCTCCAGAGTGTCTGAACCAGTAAACACTGTGTTCTCCACCACAGCTCCCAGTTTGGACTGTATAGTTCAGAGTCACAGAGTTTCCCGTCTGGACGGTTCCAGATTCAGACTGACGGATCCAGCTTGTATTTTCCAGAACCGGATTCTTCACGCTGACTGTGACACCCTCCCCAAACTCAAACACAAATGAAATGCCACTTGCACAAAAGTAAGTTCCTGTGTCTGATGGTTTTAGGTCAGAGATATTTAACTGACTTTTGCCATCGTTGGTTTCCACAACGAAGCGTTGGTTGTCCTTGAACTCGTCATGAAAAGTGGCACTTTTATCTAATTTATAACTGAGAGAGATCATCTGTAGCTTCTGTCCCAGAGATTGCTTGTACCAGTAATACCTCGCAGCTTCAGACCCATAAGAACAATGCAGAGTCACACTGCTGCCAACTTCAGCTGACATAAAGCTCCTCTGTTGATCAACAGATGATTTTCCCAAATAATTCAGCTCAACTGAACAGAAAATGTAAAAAAAATAATAATAATTCTCAACCAAAATGATATTTCACAAAAGACAGAAATGTTTGAAGTAGGACAAACTAGAAAGTTAAAATGACCAATCTCATAAAACACAACTCACCCTTTCTCCATAAGAGGACAACCATGAGACAGAAAACAGAGCCTGAAGGTGTCATCCTGCTGAAATGGACGTGTTGAATGAAAAGCACCTTGATGCTTTACTGAACTCCACAGAGACAAGGCTGTGCTGATTGGCTACAAGGAGAACATGATCTCATGATCACAGCTGCCTATAGTGTCACTTTAGGTCGTAAAGAAGACAAACATGGAGAGAGCAAAGCTGAAGACCTGACAGGATCCTTCTGACCAAAATCACAAAGAAGCGCCTGCTTCAGTCAGACACATCAAAGCTCACTTTTGCTTTGCTTAATGTATATGACAAGAACTTTAGCAGATACAATAAAACTTGATCTTTGTCACAAAACAGAGCAGCAATTATCATTCATAAGTATCAGCTCTACAAGCTAGGAAACACGATGATATAAGGAGCATGGTATACTTAAAGCACCAAGGTTTTCTTTATTATTATTCAGAAATTTCAGATAACAGTCTGCAAAAATTCTACTCACGTAAGACCAGTACTGTTACTGTTATTTTTACTCAAGTAAAAGTAAATAGCAGCCCATCAAATTACGCAAGTAAGAGTAAAAATGTATTTGGTAAAAAGGCTACAAAGCAAGTGATCAAGTTATCAATCATTTAATATTTAAAAATTACATAATCAGACGGACAAAAATATAAAGTTAAGTGGAAAATAAAGTTACGGACCAAAAAGACAGTAATTCATATAATGAAAACAAATAACAAAATCAGGCACAATATTTTTTCTCCCAAATCAGTTTCTTTCAATATAACCTTTTTATGTGAAACCAACTGTGTGTGTCTTTGTCTGGTGAACCTTTGGTTAAAACATATTTGTTTTTCATTCAGTGGGTAGAGAATCCAGACGTTTTACTCAAGTAGAAATACTTCATAATGAAATTACTCAAGTAAAAGTGAAAAGCGCAGAGAAGTAAAAATACTAATACAAGTATTTCAATTTTTTAAAAACAAACTAGTAACTAGTTACTACCCCAATCTGGTCCCATTTATGCTGAGACACTCTGGTCATTAAAAAAAAATGCTGTTCCTGGATTGGCTGTTTTGCTAAACGCTATCCAATAGCATGTCATGTAGCATTGTACCACTTGAGTATCAGTATCCCACGCTGTATTTTATTTTCTTTTGAATATATCTATATTCAAAAGAAATACTCAAAACATCTGCCATGGATATTTTGGACATGTTGAAATAATTTGGAGTCATATTTCAATGAAAAGGCAAAGGTTCCCTCTAGTTACTTATTCTCCACCACACTTTCTTACCTACAAAGATTCAGTGGGATGAGGGATGGAACTTAGCGAAAGAGAGCATATATATTCCAGATATGCCTCAATGCTTTGGAATTTATATGAGTGCATCCAAATGTTGTGGCATAACTTCAATATTATTCTAGACAGTCAGGCAGTGGCTACATAGTGAGGTTACTCTCACCTGACGCAGTAAAACAGAATATATTTTACACCATTTATCCCTATAAATAGTATAGTGCATAAGCACTTCATATAATGAAAACAAAGCTCTCCAGTCAAGCTTCCTATGATAACTTTTTTTTAATAACAGCTGTATTCTAATCTGCTGATAGTCAACAAAGTCAATAAGAACACAATGATTGTTTTTCTTTATATTGGTTCAGTAAAGATGAAAGAATCTGACTTAAGACGCAAAAAATGCCTTTAGGTTTCATCATGTAAACCATTTGTTTATTTAACTACATAACATATA
>CAEGAF010050321.1:0-15582 GCA_903067075.1 Micropoecilia bifurca
GGCCGGGGCCGGGAATTGAACCCAGAGCCTTCTTGCTGCAAGGCGGCAGCTCTACCAACTGCGCCACTGTGCAGCCCAACATGGATCACAAGAAGCCCAATTCAAAACAAATTCTAAATGTTTAAAATGTCTAAAGTTCTGTCTTATGTTTGCTGAGATGTGTATATTTTCAAGACTACTAATTTAAAATAAGAGGCTGCCTTTAATCTGGAAAGTCCTATAAAGTTGTGGTAGTTGTTAAAATCTCCCAGAATATATTTCAGCACATCTAAAGAAGACTATTGTGGAAAAGTGCAATATTTCTCACCAGACATCTCAGAAAATGAAACTCATATATTATGTAGGATATATGGAATATATCCCTCACAGGCTTTGATTCTTGGAATTTTGATGATTATGATGAATATACAGAGAATTGAGAGGATTGCATTTGCAACACTTAATGTTTATCCTGTGCAAAAATACGATGTTTTATTTTATTTTTTCCTTTAATTTAATCTTCAAAACTTCGCCTGCAGAAATTTAACTGCTGAAACTTGCCTGCAAATGTCCAGAGACGCAACATAAAGCAACCAGAAGTAGCTCTGGACACGTGGCTATTTGAACTCCTTTATTCACATGTCAAACAGTTAGCTAGTTCAGCTAACTCAACACATTGGTGTCATGTAATCAAAACAGAGTAATTTGATTGCCTAAAAGTCATAATTCTGAATCAAACTCAAAGTATTCTAATTATGTGTTAAGTCAGAACCCAAATAAATAATCAAACATTCTTCAGTTAGGTGGATGTAAATTATGCTGCTAGAAACAATAACAACTATTTCTTCCTTGTACTAGGATCTCTAAACCTGCACTTTGTCATCACTGAAAACCTGTCCCAAATCTTGTTGATAGATTTGATTTAAGATTAGATTTGTTTACAAAATCTAACATAAACAATTTAAATAAAATTCTGAGAAAGAAAGTGAGAATTCTGAGTTTAAAGCCAGAATTTTGCATTTAATGTCAAATTGATTCCTGTAAAATGTGAGTGTTTAGAAAAGCACTCTAAAAATTAAATGTAGCCAGAATTTGGAGAAATAAACCTTAATTGTTTAAAACATCAGAATTTTGAGATTCAGCACTATAAAAATGAAATGAACTTTTATTATTATTATTATTATTATTATTATTATTATTATTATTATTATTTAAAAAGTCAAAATTCAGAGAAAATCTTTCTCTTTATTCAGTGTACCTAAATCCTCTTTTGTACATGTGGAAGGCTATTGAAGAATTCAATTTCAGACCATGTTTTTCTACTTGTTATGTATCTAGATGAAGTGAAAATGCTTGTGCTGATATTATAAAACTTATGTTAATTGTATGTTATGAAAGTAAAAATATGTGATGTAATATCTCCCTCTGCTGGCCAACCGACGTTACTGTAGATCTGTATCTGCCTATGATCTCATCCTCCATTTACTCTGGTGTGAGCACAGAGCAACCCGCGCGCAGGCCACTCAGCACTGATGGGTCCCTCTCTCCATCATCTCTTGAGCACATCCACACCATTAGCTTGAATGGCTAAAGAGTTTGGCCCTGATTACATTTTAATAAGGCACCTGTGGGACAGCCGGTCCGCGCTCACGGCTCTGCTTCCGGAGATGAATGGCAGTCGCAGCTGCTTTCATCCCTCTCATTAATATACTGTCAATACTTTAATCATGCCTTAATGATTTTATTACGCTCCCCATTTCTTTGGGAACATTGCTGCCGTGTCACTGAGCTCCCTGGAAGAGGAAGAAAAAAAAGATTATTTCTATAGTCAAAGTCCGAGGCCTCCACCAAACGCACGTCACGCAGCAGTTTTCCCTGATTGGTTTCTGACTACTGGAGCCGATGATGCGAACTGACCTCAGCAGCTTTAACCCTCCATAAAGCCTAATATTTAAGATTTAATTGATAAAATATGCCATGCATCAGGCAACCTGTTTAATGTCATAAGTATATAATCATAATAATTATATAAAAGTTTATAATGTAGTGCTAAACACAGGTGAGTTTCGCAACCTTGTTTATATGTACTTAATAATAAATAATTTTAGAAAATCTTAAGTTGTCTGTGTTTTACAGAGCACTCTAAAGAACATGGGGGGGGGGATCATATTTTGCCTTACCTCGCAAGACTTTTGCGTTCCCTCTCAATAGGTTTTGAGTTCTCTCACAATAATCTACTGATCAGTTAATACAGCATAATTGAATACTCAAAATCTTTAGAGTATTCAATTTAATATTTGGCCATCATACTTTGTGCTATTATATAAGGTGTGAAGTTTTTCCATATATGTTAATATCTCGTTTGAAGTATCTGAAGTTTTATACATTTGTCTTTTGGATAGAAACGCACCACAAACCTATCTGCAAAACAAAAAAATGTCCAAACATGGGCTCTCCATCTCCCTTCTAAGATGTTAACAAGTGTTCCATAAGGAAAGAAAGAAAGAAAACCTACATCCACATTCTATTTGGACTATTTCTGGGTTATTTTCACAGGGTAGTAAAATCATATCTGACCATTTTGATTGTCTTTTTGTGTTGGTCTGAATGGTTAATAAAGGACCGTTTTCATGTGCAGTTCCATCTCAACGCTACAGTGACATAAACATGCAGTGAATAAATTGATTTTCAATCTGTTTTTGCACCAAACAGTTAAGAATATATAAACACGTTTTCACTGATGCTCTTTAAATGTGAATATATTTGAAATATTAAATTGACATTTGTGACTATATACAAAATACATATTGCAAAGTATAGAAAACATATTGCCAGGTAATATGCCAGGTAACTTTTTCTCCATGTCCATTAAGGACTTCTGTAGTGTTTAGATCTTTCCACCATTATTCTTATTTTATTGATTTCTTTGGGGGCGGCAGGACATAGTTTTAGTGACAACCAGAGTTACAATGTTCTGAAACACTGAAATGAGACAAACATACAAAAAGAACAGGAAAACATGAAGGGTGGCACTTTCTCACATCACTGTATGTTCAGAAACTCAAAGCTACAACCGTTTTCTGAACAGTAAGCACAGCATTATCCTAACCATGAGGGACTACATGGTTAATCCCTCATTTATATATATTTTATTATATAAAATCTAAATGGTGGTTGTAGTAGGAAAAAATGTGAAAGAGTTCAAGGGCATGCAAATACTTTTGCGTACTTGTGGTGAAACATCTGTGATGTTTTGGTGAACCTCGGATCCGTTGGTGTCGGTCCGCTTCAGCTTGTGAGCAACACTCACAGCACTGGCGTCTTTTCTGGCCACTGGAGGCTGTGGAACGAACACACAGTAAACTTACTACTGACTGTAGCCAGTTGTTTCCCCTACATATTAAAAAAACAACCAAACAAAAAAACACTTTGTTTGAAGGTACAAACTGTAAAACAATTTTTTTATTAGATGCTTCATGCAGAAAATAACAGCAACTGATGTAAAGATTCAGTGGAATGTTAAGTTGAACATAAAAGACAAGAAACGAGGATTTAAATCAAACCGGAAAAATGGAACATAATGAAATAGTCGAAAACAGAAAATGCTAATAAATAAAACATTAGAATCAGAATGGCAGCATTTCCAGCAAGGCAGGATGAATCCAGAATGTGATGATGAGGATGAGGGCTGATTCCGCTCGTCTGTCTACCTCATGATGGGTTCCCTCCTCAGGAAGCCTCTCCTCCATCGGAAACTTATCCCTGGAGCCCATTAAGCGGGCCGAGTAGAACCTGGAGGTCTCCTCAAAGTCCTCCCGTCCGACCTCCGGCTGCTGCTCCCGCTCCCCAAACTCGGACCCACCCTTTGAAAAGTCCTCCGTCCCAGAATGGAGGTCTGTGATGACGGTGAAGTCCACCTCTGCCTCCAGGCTGGACGTGGAGCTGACCGTCATGCTGGAGCATTTTCGCTCGATGCCCAGCTGGGTGTCCCTCATAGAGGCCACCGTGTCTCGCTCCTGCTCCTCCTCCGAGGCGAGGCCCGGCTGAGGCCTCCTCTCCCCGGACTCTTTCTGGTGTGAGCACAGACAAAGGATCGCCTCTGTGTTATTACATGACTTTGTTGTGGTTGTTGGACATGGTGGGGAGTGCAACCCTGTAGTTGCACAGGGACTGGATGATGCATTTGATGAAGAGTCCAAAGACTGAGTGCATGCAGTGAAAATAGAGCAAATGAAAAATATGTGGAATGAAGGATTATCAGATAAGAAAATGTGGCACGGGGAGGATCCACTTGATTTGAAATCTACGAAGCCTGTGAGGTGACACAGACATCAGACTGGTTCCGAAGAAATTAATAAAGACATTATTCTGTAATTTCTTTAGCATGGTAAAATAAACAACCATCCTCCACTGTGAAGAGAGAAGTGCTGATCCAAATGAGATGGCTGTTAATGTTAATTCAACATTTAGAACCGTGGAAAACACAGACTGAACGGCTTCCTTCACTTCATAGATAAAAACCACAACAGACTACAATTCTAGAACAGTGTAGAAAACGACAACCAATCTGGTAGAAATCCAACGAGAGGAATTCAAGTGAATGGACGAAAGCTGTGAAGCAAGATTTAGTGGAATAGCACAGGAAGGCAATGGCCAGGCTACTGAGATAAACAGGAAGATATATATTTTTTAAACATTCTTTTGCAGTTTACTAATGTAAATAAAAGAAAAAACTAGAAATGGGAAATAAACATTGCATAACAGGAACATTGTGCCTTAGGTTTCATGCTGGCACTCTTAGCTCTAAATGTGGAGATAAAATGCAGTCAATTGGTCACAGTATGAAGTCATGATGGAAATGAATGATATCAGCGCATTATGCTGGTTAGATGATGCAGCAACTCAGTATGTGATCAGAGTGGACAGCGTGTTGATCTGTTGAGCTTCTGGGAAGCTGAGTAGCAACTTTAGAGGACAATGGTACAACACTATCAATAGTAAAATAAGTCACTAAGTTATAACTTATATTACCAGTCAGAATTTCTGTGCTCCATATCTAATCTCCACCAATTATGAAGCTTTGGCATGTTAATGCTGCCTTTAGCCTAAAACAATTTATGTTTAAGAATTTTATCACAAAAACTGCAATGCAAACATTTTAATTTCTAGCCTTTTCATGTGACTAGTGAGTAACTATTTATATCAGCAGCAAAAGGGAAATTGCACAATGAGTGAAATTGATTATGGAGAGGAGATTGTAAAGTAGCTTTGACATCTTCTACTGGTGATTAGCATGGCTAGTATTACTAAAACAGCACTTACGTACTTATGAGATTATAACCTCTTCTCTAAGATTATTGAAATTCTGTCAATATTTCCATCATTTTTAAAAAGTCTTGCTAAAATCTCAAAAGGATTAAACTTACAATGCAATCATCCTTCCTGTTGTCTGCTAAAGTTTTGCTTTTTTCTCATTCTGTCACATCCAAAATTAACCAGTTTTGTCTTGTCTTGTCTTGCAATGTCATAGAAAGCTTTAAATAGTTACTATTTCCTTTTAAATTCTGTCTTACACCAACTTGAGCTATTTTTTAGGCATCCTACAGGTACTGAGAATAGCTAACTTTGAGTGATGTATTTCATTTCAAAATACAGATTAAAAAACAAAATGAAATAGCTTTATAAACTACATCATTTTAGAGGCAACACATCACAAGGGGTTCGCACATTCACTTATCATAATGCTGCCTATGAAATCAAGGACTGTTTCTTACAGCTGTTAAAAGCTGACATTTTTTTTGACAGGAAACATTTTCCATTGCGGGTTTGGAAGTGTTTGTTAGCTAACAGAGATGCAGAGGGAAAGAGATGATGGGTGAGCATTCAAACTTGGGTTTGTAAAACAATAACCTTTAAGTCACCAAATGGCTCTTCATATATGGCCGGAGTAGAGACTGGCTCCTGCAGGGGGAAGCAAAGGAAAGAGCAAAGGGAGCGATAGAAGGTTAGTACAGCTGAACAGGACTGACAGCCAAGCAGACACAAAAATTCAAGCATGGCATAGGCTACAAGCAGAGTAAACCTAAACCCTGAACTCTTAAATTGAAAGAAATTGTTCAACACTTTGCTCAAATACCAATAAATCTTCTGTTGTTCCTCATAAGTCTAAGTTTAGGTCTAAAATTCAGCCAGATCCAAGTCTGCTACATCGTAATCTAGCCACAAATTTCAAGAACTTCTCACAACCAAAGCACACAGCATTCAGTTTGTAGAACAGTTAAGAGGTGAATATGATAAAGCACAAACAGGATTTAAGCAAGTAGTTATAATTAGCAGGGTCAGAAGAAAATAATACAGTTTAGATGTGCTGTCTGTGAAATAGTAGACACATAAAGACAGGGCAGCAACCAACATAATCATATGGCCAAGTGACACTTATTCAACAGGTTGATTGTTAGTGGCTCACAGAATGACGAATGACTAGTTAGCCAAACTGAAATGGCTAACAGAGAGTTTACAGGTGATGTCATCAAACTGAGTGCCATCATATTGGAGGCATAGTAAAAGTACACAATGTTACTATACTAAGACTCTGTGATCTTATTCAGATGTTCAAATTGAAAAACTAATAGCACATCTCGTGTACCTCCTTGGTAGTGTTAAGAAAATAAATTTAAAATAAGCTAGTTTTAAAACTTAACATGTCTTGATTGAAATAGAATAATTATAGTTTTAAAATTAATAACTTATTCTGCACTATTGACCTTTATTTTACTAGTAGTTACAGCAGATCTTTTGATCTGCCCTTTGTCTGAGTGGGAAACAAAAACAGGAAAAGTTCCAGCTATTCACACTGATCTGTGAAAGCCATAATACAGCAAGAGTTCAGAAGAGTCTCTGCTTCCACTTTATTTAGACAAAAAAGGGGACAAATGGCTTTAGAGAGAGGGTCAGAGACAGCTCTTGGTTGGATGAGCAAAGATACGCCTTATTTGAATTCTTGACTATAAAAACTTTCTACACAGAAGTAACAAATTAGATTTGCTCTTGCAATTCTCCAAAGACGTCTTTAGACATCTTTACTTTTCCTTCTTTCTTTTTTTCCTTCTTCTTTCCATTTGTATCAGGTAAATGAATATATGCCTCTGTTCTGCAGATTCTGTTGTCATTTCATACGTTGTCTTGTATTAGATTAAACTCTGCAATTCTGTGACGTCAACACTCATGGTTTTTCTCTGTGGCTACACACGGCCTGCCGGGAGGATCTGGGTGCCAAAGAGGAAGATAGAGCCAGACTTTTCCAAAATTACCTATTTTAAAAATCTTCCTCAACAGTAGCAAGAGAGGCAGCAACATATGTAGCATCTAGATTGCAAAGAGAACCCAGGGGTTAGAATAGACCAGTGGTATCAAAACTTTTGCAATGAGAGCCAAAATTGTCCAATTTGTGGGGGATCAAAAGAAAAAAAAATTGTTGAAATGTGTACATTTTTATTTGTTAACACAAAATACACAAAACATTCAAGATTTTAATGAACAAAATATTGGTACATTTTAAAAGAAAAATTGTTGATCCTAAACAAAAGTGGTTCAATATTACCATACATATAATTTCCAATTTTTAGTGGGGCTGATTTATTTATTTTTTTTTAGAGTTGTTTTTTTCTAAGATCGGTATGATTTTGTGAAAAACGTAATGACTCTACTTTTTACATCTACTTTAATTGTTGTGGACAGGAAATGATTGGGGTTGAATTTAATACATCATAAGTATTAAAGTGTAAACATGGGAAATAAAACAGAAATATTAAAAAAAATAAATAAATTTGTCTCCTGAATTGCGATCAGAGGCCAGACAAAATCCTTCACATGGCCACAACTGGACCCTGGGGCACATTTTGGACCCATCTACAAAAACTGGGAATATGTGAGATTCTTTTTTCTCCTACACAAACGTCTATAACGCATAGTACGATCTACCAGCACCAGAAAGTCTACGTTTCAGCAACAATCAACCAGTGTCATTTTTTTCCATGGGATCCAGTTGGTTGCAAAACTTTGCACATCAGAAAGTCAGTAGAAAATTGGACAAAAGTCATGAAAAATGTTGCTGAACGTATTTTGAAATATGTGAAAATGGCCTAATCCATATGTTTAGATGGAGCTGCCTCTATTTTTCCACACTCCCTGAGTTCAATCAGAGCTTGATATGATCGTTACACCAACAGCTGAGCAACACCTCGTCTCATTCCTGTTTAATCCATTACGCAAGAGCTCAACTTGGATGAAAAGGTGGATAAAGATGAAAGGTGTCATGTCTGTTCTTTTCAAAATTCATTCCAGAGCCAAATGTATGCAAACTCCCGATGAGTGGAATGAAAAGCGGGAAATCTGACTTAGTCAGGCACTGAACTGCTTTGTTTGGCTACTCACTGCCTACTGAGGTTTCCCAGTTGGAGGCGTCCATATATTTCTGTCACTCACTCTTTCCATTCAGGTGAATTTGAAGAAAATAATTGCCCAGAATGTGCAACATTGCTGATTTTCACACATTTTTTTCCTTTTTTATCTGCAGATTCTTAAAAGTTCAAGTTCAGATTGACATTAGTCTGGAAAGTTTAATCATAAAAAAAATTTCAATCATTTTCCAATGCTAAACTTCTTTCTGAGTTTTGAAAATAATAGCTTAACCCCCCAAAAAAGATGGAGGTAGTTCTTAAATGCACAGTTTATTAAATTTAATCAAATTTGTATTTGATCGTTTTGCCTTTTTTGTTTGAAGAAGACATAACAAGTATCAGAGATTGTCATAAACCTTCAACCCTTCCGTGGTCTTAATGGTAATTTGGATCCAGCTAGCTTTTTACTCTGTCCCTGTCTCAACCGGGACAATGTAAAATGTAAAAGCACAACCATGTGTGCTTTGACAAGACTTTGTGTGTATTATTTCAAGAACTGACGGTCTGAAGGGTCACCCTCCTAAGCATCGCACTAAGACTGCAGCAGAGTTAAGTAAAACTCAAGGTTGTTAAGTTTTAAAAGACAAAGATATATATGTCCTTTGTCTTTCCAAACCTTCACAGTCAGTGCAGATATGGCAGACATGCTGCACAGCGTGGTGCATGTCAAGAGAAATGGAATAGGACAAACTGGGTAGCCATGTAGGACGTCGTCCCAACATTCCGGCTACCTTCAGCTAGCCCTTAGTGCATGCTCCTTCAACAGTCACAAACAGTTAAGATGGATGAGTGTGTCAGATAACAAACTGTTGAAGTAAATACATGGTGTGCAAGTTCGTCTGAAGCTCATGCTTTATCTCCAATGAATAGTAGATGCCAAGCAGAGTTACCGAGTGTCTCTTCTTGGCTGCATCCAGGCTCTGCTCCCTGCCGGCATTTCTGCTATTCCTCAGAATTAGTCCAGATTCCTTGGCTTTCTGTGTTTTCACTGGCGGAGCTGGCGGAGCCATTTTTGGAAGCGCTGAACCCTTTAAACTAAACTGCTGGTTCTCCATAGAGCCTCTACTGGACTGAAAGCCTTCGTCAAAATTTTCCATGTTAGCAAAACCCTCCGGGTCTCCGGGGAAGGCTGGGTGGAAGCCAGCGATGTCAGTCCAGTGGAAGTCAGAGGATCCCTCCGGAGAACCGACCGACCATCGATATTCTCGTTTGACAAGCCGCGTGAACTCCTCCTGTCCCAGTTGGTCCCTTTCGTCCTTACATGCGACACTCTTTGAGCGCTCTGGCTTCAGGGGGACAATCCTGGTGATCTCTGACTGGTAGCTGCTGTCTGACAGCCGGTGGAGAGACGTCCTCTGGCTTCTGTCACCCAAGAAACCTTCAACGTCCTCACCACCGGAGCTGCTGACCTTTCTTTCGTGCGTTCGGACTTGTCGAAGTTTTACCTCAGCTAGCTCTTTGTTGTCGATGAGGCCCTTTCCTCGTACCTTTACCACATGTTCTACTTTGCCACTAGGTAAAGAACTATCATGTTCTATTTTCCCTGGTCCATTTAACATGCCTAAATCAATGGTTGCCATTCCCATCTGGTTGACCTTTCGCTTCACCTGACTGGAAACCTCTTGGCCTTCTCCAAATTCCTCTTTCCTGTTGTCTTTGCATCCACCAACAAACTGATCCTTTGTTAGTCCCTGATTGTCTCTCCTCATGATTACTGGGGAGGCATTGTTCTGATCTCCGCTTTTAGATGTTTTTTCTGATGTGTTGTCCGAGTCAGAGTCTTCGTTTTCCTCTCCGGAGGAATCGCTCCCAGACTTCCTGTTGAGCTCTGCGGGAATTCCCACATTCAGGCTCTGGGGCCGGCCTTTTTTTCTCAGTTTAGAGCCCATCTTATCCTTTATCTGGCGTGAGCCTGGAGCCGCTTCACTGTTTGCCTCAGGGCGTGAGGCTTGAGAGGGTTTACTTTGAGATTTGTCTTGTAACCAGTCCACATTCTCAGGTAATTGAATTGCAGAAGGCCAAGTCTCAGAGCATACAGCTGTCTCTCTGGGTGTTCTTGCTGAGGGAAATTCGTCAATATGGCTTTTCACTTCTTTTCTGTTATACCCTGCTTCCTCTTTATGTATCATTTTGGTAATGTCTATCTCCTTTTCCAGCTCCTTTTTGTCCCACGAGGAATCGGATATGTGAGATTTATTCTTTTCTTCTGCCCTCCAGTCATGGTCTGGTTGATAAGGTTGATGTTTTTCAATCAATACCCACTCCTCAGAGCCCTACATGTTGGTATAGATTAAGCACAGTTAGACATTCTGTGTACAACTGCTAGCAAACAATAAAATCTACAAAATGGTCTCCATCTCATCAATGGGTGTAAAGCATGCAGCTTATGGACAAAAACATTTCAGTTAAATGGAGATGCCTCCTACTGAAATAGAATGTCATACAAAAGAAATTCAATTCAGTATGTATATTGAATATATTTTATAATTATGGCTTACAGCAAATGAAAAGTCAAAATCCAGCTTCTCAGAGAATCACAATATGATGTATAAAATTTACATCCATGTACTGTATCACATATGCACCAAATAATTGGTTGGGGCTCCCTTTGCATAATTACAGAATCATTAAAGAATTACATGATGAACCAGGCTTTGGCCCAGCTAAAGTGTTAAAGGTAGGGTATTGTAAAATTGACATTTTTTACACGATCTTAATGTCATGTCATAATGACATACCATCTAACATACCTGGAGTGTTGCCTTGATTCTTTGATGCATGTTTGAGAAATCCTTGAATCTCAGTGGCAATCATTCAGGGTGTTTCTAAATGCTTGCTCTCACAAAACTCCGCCTATTTCCACAAAGCTCCTCCTTAGTCCTGCAGTCTCCAACCAACCTTCCACCTCACAGAGCAACCCTCCAGACAGGAGCAGCAATTTTCCAACATCTTGTGCAATTATGAGTCAGCTGAACTCATCATATAAACTACTTCTCAGTACAGCATTTTTATAACAACTGAAGGTAATAAAAGGTGTGTTTCCTTACAATACAGGACTCTAAGCTTCCAGCACAGAGCTAGCATTGTCATTAAACCAGGTATCTGTACTTTCAGTCATTTGTATGCCTGCTGGGGATTATGCTTGTGAAGTCATGAAGTACTCTAATATTACATATTAGAGCTGAGATGACTTTAAGCTCCTCAAATTATCACAGACTCTGAAAACTTAACATTGGACTCTGGTGGCTCTTGAAGCCCTGACCTCAGCAGCAACCCATGTCTTGTGAATCACCACCAAAATTTTTGGATATAACATTTTTTTCTTCCACTTAGTTTCCCATTAACATGCTTGGAGACGGCATTCTGAACACCTGGCTTCTTTGGCAATGACCTTCTGTGGTTTATCTTCCTTCAGGAGGATGTCAATGAAATGATTGTCTGCTGGACAAGTTCAGTTGTCTCCTCTTAGACTGCATAAGCCACAACATGGACCTACACAGTAACATCAATGTCTGTTAGAAAGTTAGTGGAAAGTTCAAACTCGCTTTGGCTCCACCAGGCAAGTCCACTCCTGTCTGCAGAGAACCCACGCTCGACTCCATCAGACCGGTGGCAACGCATTGACAGTGAGCTCAAACAGGCAGATCGTGCGGTCGTCACCGGTGAATGATATATTTTTTAAGTTGGTTTTATGTAATCATTTTTTTTTCGGAGGAGCTGACTTTAGAGTTTTAATTAGCCGTATGCCATAATCCTCAGAATTACCAAAACATATGACTCTGAACGTATTTTTTCTTTACACGATGTATAAAAACTGTTTTATTTGATTTACTACAATGAAGAAACATTCCAGTTGTTTCTCATGTAATTATATTCACTTGTATAAACTTTTCAGTAGAAGCAAATGATAAATCGGTTGAAACTGGAACATGCTGAGACGTGCTTTGCATGGTCATCACTACAAACAGTAACGTGTTTCATGAAGAGGAGCAGTGAAAGATGTGGAACCTCAGGTGAAGTGACCAGAGCCTTCTGGACGAAGCCCTCAACAGAAGGGCTGTTAATAGCGTCTTTTCCCACTGAACGGCCCCCCAACTGTCCGACACGCAGCAGAGGAGAGAAAGAAGAACAACAGTTAGAGGTCATCATTATTTCATGCAAGAGGAGGAAAACAGAAACGGCGGAGAGAGTCAGTGTTTCAGTGGCTTAACAACCCTCCAAACTCCATATCTGTTCAAATCTGTTAATGCCCACTAATGGTTGGCTTCAGTAAATAAAATATGTAGAAAATTTGTCTTGTTTAAATCCAGGCTCAGTTAGCCCATTTGAACCCTTGAACTGCACATATGAATCGATAATCTTTATGAAGATGCCCATTGACCTTTCAACTAGAACCAGAATTTCACCCTGCTGAGCATCAACTGGAACCAACCAGTAGATCACAGAGGTTGTGGGAGGAGGGTCTTGATCTATAAAAAAAAAGTTACGAGCTATACTGTGATAATGGATAGCCTGTCAGCTGTTCTTTAAATTTTGCTACATTATCTTGCCATAAAAATTCTTTGCGTAGATCTCTATTGTTTTTAGAGAATAAGAAATGCTGATGTCCCCAATGGGGTCTGTGCTGCTGCTTCATATTTACCATTGCGATGTAATACCAGGATTGAATAGCTTTGCTGATATGCTAACTCCTTTTAACATAGCTTGAACACAACAATTCTGTTTTCCAGTGTCCATTCAGATCGTTCTTTTGAAGCAAAAATAAACCCCGAGTTGGCCAAGAGAAGTAGATTTGTTGCCAATTGTTGTTAGTAAGTGTCACCTGTGTGTCAGATTTACAGTGGTAATAGAAATAAGATGCAAATGTTCCAGCTCAGGAATTGAACCTTTGTTTCTTTAGCATGAAAAAATAATTGTTGAAACAAAAAAACTTGATTAATTGCATTACAAATTTTAACACATTGAAATTTATGTAATGAATTAATCAAAAAGAAAAGATTAAAGTCCTAGCCCTAAATATTGCATAAATATAACTACCCTATCGACTCAAAAACAACCACACTACTGACATTGCTTCTCTACCTCAATTAAACTCCCAGCAATCCTTTGCTGCATCACCGTTACTGTCACATGATCAAACAAATACCACATGGCCAGCATCCTCAACTCCCCTTCCAGAAACACATATACAAATGGCAAAAAGATGGAAATAAGCATTGGTTGTTAATATCAGCCCAGTTTTACTTGATTATTTACATCGGGTGATATAAATGTTAATGCCGATATATTGAGCATCTCCATCTCAAAGTTAGCATAATGAAGATGAAGCAAGGCTAAGCAAAGCTCCAAGAGTTTAGCTTACTGCTAGCTTGCCAGACTTTATATCTGCTGACAAGTGACTAGATAAAATATATTTGCCAGTCACACCAAAAGCATAACATTTCCATAGGGAATGAAAGCACTACTTATTCATCATCATGTCATTTTTGAAATACGTTTGTCGGATTTGTCATCACAAGTGGTTACACAGAGCTGTGAAAGGATGGGTGACTGTTTGATGCAGCAGCTCTGGAGAGATGTTGAGAGTGTTCTTCACAATAATTAGTCAAGTCACTGGAGTTCTGCAAGATTTCATCTCCCCCACAAAGCTGTGCGTAACGAGAGTTTGGAGCAGTTGTGTCCGCTCCCCTACAGCTGTCTTTGAAAGGATATAGAACATGGGATTTTGTTGCCGCATCTATTGTCTGTCATTTTGCAGCCTTGTTGTGAATTCAGAACAGGCGCAGGTCACAGTATAACCCAGGCAGGACAATACTTTCACAGACTTCCTCTAATTATCATTGCATAATACTTTGACAAGTATTGTGCACAGAAATGACAAACATGAAGGAGATAATAGATGTGGCAACATTCTAGATCCTTTCAAAGACAGCTGTTGGGCAGCAGACACATCTGCTCCGGACTCCCGTTACACACCGATGTGAGATGGCTTAGCCGGAGAGGGGAAGTCTTGCAGAGATTTGGAGAGCTCTGTCCAGAGATTAAGGAGTTTCTCCTTGTTACAAAATGTGCAAAATAAGAGCTAATTAATGAAAATCAGTAGCGGCTCGACTTGGCATTTTTACTTAATGCCGCATGAGCTAAAAGAATTTCTAGACTTCGCTCCATTGAAGCTGGTGGCTCCATTCATGTGTAACCCAAAGTCATTGATGTTGATTTGTTCGTAAAGACATGAGGGAATGGCTACCTCTTTGATACCAACATTTAGCTCTACTTATGTGTGTAAGTGAGCCTTTTTCCAAAGTAAGGCTTGAAGATTATTTGTCCTAAACTATTCTACTGTTACTAATTGGTCATTTGGAGGCCTGTTGGAGGCTAGCTACCAGCTGCTATTGTTAGGTCTATGGAACATTAGCTGACTTCATTCAGTGAAAGTTATCAGAGTAAACAATGAACCATGAACTGAATAATTTAATAGTGCTGTCAGGCAGTGGCAGGCTTATTTCCACTAATGCGCTAATGCATGTCTTTCAAGGGCAGATATTAGCGCTTTAGCATTAGTTTCCACTAAATAACGTATTGATGTAGCGCTTTAGCTTGAGCGGAACTAGCGTTTATGATTAGTACTTGTCCACCACTGCTGTGAGGGTTCATGCAGTTAATCATATATTTTATGTTGTAACATTTACTTTGAATATTAAAAGGCATTTGCTGTTTTGTAATTTAGCTTTTTATGATTACTCAACAAACTTGTAATAATAGTTGAATAAATGTTGAATACTTTAACTAAAGGAACTCAGTTGGTGTGACAAACACCTTCAGAAACAAACATACAACAGTGATTCTTGAAAATAGGGACAAAATGGGTTTTAATTTTCCCATATTTTTTTTTTTGTTATTTCTCAAATTTATGTATACAAATATGTCAAATAACGTTTTGGAAATGTAAAGATGCTGAGGTACAGGCACCCAGTTGCAACATTTTTTTTTAAAAATTACATTTTTAATCGATCTGACCTAGAACGTTGTCATCACCATCTGACAAAAATGAATAAAAAATAATTTTTAATGACCCTATTAGTGATATTTTTACTCATTTTGCAGACAAATGCTTCTCAAGAAACAAAATAATTATTATTTAAAA